>SRPQ01000486.1:0-18424 GCA_018360075.1 Claviceps cyperi
AAAAAAAAAAAAAAAAAACCAAAAACCCAAACACAAGTCGGTCCAGAGGTAACGGTCATAGACCTGATTCTCTGTTCTTGCTCTTGTTATTCAACAAAAAACTCTCAAAAAAAATTGAAAATCCTTCAAAAAATTCCCCGTCGCTCTTCCTGCTTTTGCGCAGACAGAATTTTGTCACCACAACACGTCTGGTTTTTGATTTCCGGCTCCCGTCGAAAGTCAAAAAAAGTCGTGTCTTTGTCTGCCACACATCTCTGTCAGGTGTGAGGATCCGCAATCAAACTTGTTTGCTGCCACTGTAGGAGCACTTTTGTTGAATAGGTATGTCTGTGTCTCATTTTTTCGCTGTCGCTGACTGCCGTGCCATTCTTCAATGGATCACAGTCGAGGCTTTGCGGCTACAGGCGATGACTTCTGGCGACGTGTATGCTGACCTTTGGCCTTGCTGTTAGATCCAAATCTATTCATCTACAATCATTTTCCAATCCATAGAAATGGCTGCCACCACTTCCGCCGGCGCTGTTGATCAGCTCGCCAACGACCTCAACAACACTTCCCTTACCAGTGGCGGTGATGCCAAGCCCACTGTTGACACCAGTGTCAGCGGCCTCGAAGACGCTTCTGCCACCCCCAGCTCTGCGGCCCCTCACCCCCAGAACTCCGCCTCCCTTTATGTCGGAGAACTCGACCCCTCGGTCACTGAGGCCATGCTCTTCGAGCTCTTCTCGCAGATCGGCGCTGTCGCTTCTATCCGTGTCTGCCGCGACGCCGTCACTCGCCGCTCTCTTGGTTATGCCTATGTCAATTACAACTCGACTGCGGATGGCGAGAAAGCCCTTGAGGAACTCAACTACACCCTGATCAAGGGTCGTCCCTGCCGCATCATGTGGTCCCAGCGTGATCCTGCTCTTCGCAAGACTGGACAGGGTAATGTCTTCATCAAGAACTTGGACGTTGCCATTGACAACAAGGCTCTCCATGACACCTTTGCCGCCTTTGGCAACATCTTGAGCTGCAAGGTTGCTCAGGATGAGCATGGCAGTTCCAAGGGCTACGGATTCGTCCATTACGAGACCGACGAGGCTGCACAACAGGCCATCAAGCACGTCAATGGCATGCTTCTGAACGAAAAGAAGGTCTATGTCGGCCATCATATTCCCAAGAAGGATCGCCAGAGCAAGTTTGATGAGATGAAGGCCAACTTCACCAACATCTATGTCAAGAACGTCAACCCTGACGCGACCGACGACGAATTCCGTGAGCTATTCGAGAGGTACGGTGACATCACTTCTTCATCCCTGGCTCGTGATCAGGAAGGAAAGAGCCGTGGCTTCGGCTTCGTCAACTACACTACGCACGAGAGTGCTGCCAAGGCTGTTGATGAGCTCAACGGAAGAGACTTCCACGGTCAGGATCTCTACGTCGGACGCGCCCAGAAGAAGCACGAACGTGAAGAGGAGCTTCGTCGTTCTTACGAAGCTGCCCGTCTCGAGAAGGCCAACAAGTACCAGGGCGTCAACTTGTACATCAAGAACCTCGATGACGACGTTGATGATGAGAAGCTCCGCCAGATGTTTTCCGAATTTGGGCCCATCACCTCTGCCAAGGTGATGAGAGATGCTCCCAGCGATGGGTCTGAGGCGGACGAGCAGGAGGAAGAGTCAGTCGAGAAGGAGACAGAGACCAAGAAGGACGACACCAAGGAGGCGACCGCCGAGGAGGCAACTTCAGAGAAGACCTCGGACAAGGCCGCAGACAAGACCTCAGATAAGACCGCGGAGAAGAAGGGTGACAAGAAGGGCGACAAGAAGTTTGGTAAGAGCAAGGGCTTCGGTTTCGTCTGCTTCAGCAACCCTGACGACGCGACCAAGGCTGTGGCCGAGATGAACCAGCGCATGATCAACGGCAAGCCTTTGTATGTCGCTCTGGCTCAGCGCAAGGATGTCCGCAAGAGCCAACTTGAGGCCAGTATTCAGGCTCGCAACCAGTTGCGATTGCAGCAGGCCGCTGCCGCTGCCGGTATGCCTCAACAGTACATGCAGCCCCCCGTCTTCTATGGCCAGCAGCCCGGCTTCATGCCTCAGGGCGGCCGTGGTATGCCTTTCCCCCAGCCTGGTTTGGGCATGGGTGGTGTACAAGGCGGCCGACCAGGCCAGTTCCCCGGCTACCCTCAGCAGGGCGGCCGTGGTGTTCCTCAGCAGATGGCTCCTAACATGTACATGCCGAGCCAGTTCCCTCCCCAGTACGGTCAGCCTGGTACGCCTCAGTTCATGGCTGCTGTGCAGGCTCAGCAAGCTGCCATGGGTGGTGGCCGTGGCGGACCTCAGGGTGGCCGTGGCATGCCTCCTCCCAACGCTGGACCCGGCGGTATGCCCGGATACCCTCCTAACAACCGGCAGGCCGGTGGACGTGGAAACGCCCGCAACAACAATAGCAGCAACAGCAGCGTCCAGGCCGGTGGGCCCATGCCAGCCATCCGACCTGAAGGTAACGTCGGTTCTGTTCTGCAGCAGCAGCTTGGCGCCGCTGCTCCCGCGCAGCAGAAGCAGATGCTCGGTGAGATGATCTTCCCCAAGATTCAAGCCATCAACGCCGAACTTGCTGGCAAAATTACCGGCATGCTTCTTGAGATGGACAACGCTGAGCTCATCAACTTGTAAGTCGAGGCTCCTATTTGCTGTGGGTAATGGATGTTTTGTAACTGATGATGTCATAGGATTGAGGATGACGCTGCTCTCAAGGCCAAGGTTGACGAGGCTCTTGCCGTTTACGACGAATACGTCAAGTCCCAAGATCACGAGCAGGAAGAGGGTGGTGAGGCCAAGAAGGGGGAGACCAAAGCTTAAACGGTCAACAGACTTGTACATTGTCCCTCTTCATGCCTCAAGACGAATGACATGTCCTTTTATGTTTGATTTCCTTTGCGTTTGATTTTTGTTTGTTTCGCTTGTCGCTAAAGTCTTATCTCTGGGGATGTTTCACTCTATTTTTCTTTTACTGGACGAGACTCGGTAGGCGAGCAGAAAGCCTGTTTATTTTATTTATTTGAGTCCTGTTAAAGGCTCAGATATCCGCGAGGCTTGCATTTTGTACAGATAGACTTCTTGCTGTGCCTTTGCTGTGAGGGGCAAGGAAAACCAAAAAATATGACCTACGAGAAGCCGTGGGTATTGCTGTGCCCGGCGCGGCGACAGCAAGCTGGTTTGATCACCGGCAGATAAGCGTCTGAAGGCAAGGCGTTTGGAAGGTCGTCGGGCAGGCGAAGAAGAGACTTGGAAGTAAGGCTGGCGTACACTATACCCCCAACCAGCCCTTTCTTCTTGCCACCAAATGACGGACGCATAGCCTATGTTGCGGAAGGGCAAGGATTGATGAATCGTGGATTATACTAGCAGGACTTGTAATGAATAAATATCTGAAGCTGTGACTTGGCATGTGGCTCGTGACACGGGCATGCTAAACCTAGCTCGCGTTGTGTAATGCGCTGCTGTTTCAACGGCACAAAGGCGCTATGTACTTGCATTCAGCAGCAGCAGCAGCAGCCGTCTCCAACAGTTTGGGACCCGTCACATCAACTGGCTTCTGGGGCCTCTTTTCCAGGAAATTTTTCCAACTGAGTGAGTTGAATTGAGGAAGCCCCAGCACAGTTGCTCACCAGTCCCCTTTTTTCTTTTCTTTTTTTTGTCTGTGAGCACCGTCTGAAGAATCAAGATGGGGTTCCGTCTCTTTCAAGGCATCGTTAGATTGGGTAAGCAGTTGAGCCAGGGAGATTTGGAAGAGGGGGGTCGTTGAATGGGCTGCGAAAAAAGACGGATGCTTTTACCGTTTACGGAGTCCATGACGTACTTGGGCATGCATGGTGCTACCTTGGGCGGCGAGGCGGCGAGATTGTGGGATTGAAAATGAAGCCTGTTATCAAACACCGTCACGCCAGATCGCGTGAGGGACGCGTGTTGATCGACGATACACGCGTCAAAAGTGAACCCGTCATTGAGAGGCGTGGGAATAGAGTTGAAGAGCTTGTAAGTTGTAGCCGCTCCCAAGTTTGGACGTACATCCTCCCTCCAAGCTTGTAAAAAAGGGGGTTCGTCCGCGAAGGTAATTAATACAATACGCCTTCGCGGCCTACTGTAACCAACGCCATGAGTACATGTACATACCACGCACACTGCCAGACAAGACGTACATGCATATCCCGTACATATATACAACATTGATCGCTACATTGCGCCCAGCTATCCGGTTATTCCCTCTTGCAGCTCAAATCGCAAAGAATCAAGAAACAGGAAAGAGAACTCAACATCGGGACAAGGGGACCGAAACTGGAACTGAAAAACGAGACTAACACATAACGCCACACCATAGAGCAACGCGCGAACCGGGAAGAGAGGTAAGGAGGCGCAGAATGGGGGTGGAAGGCAGGCGCTCCGAAAAACGCCAAGTGTTGGAAAAAAAAATTAATGAGAAAACCCCCTTGAAAGGGGTCCTGTTCTATCCTTGAGAGTCCGGGCAGCATATCTAACGTGCTGGAAATAGTCCACAGATGCGGAAGAGCCGGTGGGTTATGTAAATGGCCAAGATGGCTTTGCTTGTACAAAGATGATGCCAAGAGATTGCTTGTGAGAGGAGTGCTGTGCTGTGCAGAGGAAGTATGTAACGTGAAATATTCGGGGGTACTAAACGTCCTGCTTGGAACAGAAACGGTGGGGGAGGAGAGGGGATATTTCGGACATATAGGCTATTATGATCATATTGATGATACGTGTGCGTTCATGCCGCGCGCATCATTGTCGTTATTATCATTGCTGCAATAATAATTGCCGTCATCATTGTCGTCGTTGTTGCCATTGCCGTTGCCGTTGCCGTTGCCGTTGCCGTTGCCGTTGCCGTTGCCGTTGCCGTTGCCGTTGCCGTTGCCGTTGCCTTATATTTATCGTCGTCATTGTCATCATCGTCCTCACATCCTCGATCATCCATACCCCGGCGAATCCAACACCCGCCCATCAATTTCTGCCGGCAGCTGGTTATACCCCCTATCCACCGTGTACAACGCCTCCATGACCTTACTCTTCTGCTGAGCACGCACTTCGCACAGATAATCCCTCACCTCGACAATGCCCCGAATTTGATCCTCCAGCGTCAATGTCGAGGAATTCTGCCCCCGGAGAAGCTGTGAGGCGAGTTTGCCGCGGAGACTCTCCAGGGAGGATTTTAAAGTGAGGAGCTTGCCGTGGTGCCCGACGAGGTTACCCTTATTGCGGACGGTTTTGGCGCGCACATCATGGAGGAGGTCTTGGTTCTTTTTGAATTTGCGTAGTTTGCCGGCGTTGGAGCCTAGCATTCGGGTCCAGAGGTTGGACAGAAGTTCGGCTTCGAATTCCTCTTGTGTAGAGGATTCGTGGGCGACAGTGCGGGCGAGGCGGAGGAAGTTGGCGTCGATGTCGTCGAAGAGGGCGAAGAGGTTGATGGAGTTATGAAGTTCGGTCTGGATGGCTTCTTCGAGGGTGGAGAGGAAATTGTTGAAGATGATCTGGACGAGGCGCTGTTCGCGTTGGGGGTTGGATAGGCCGAAGATTGCGGTAGCGAGGCGGCCGAGGCGGGTGGGCTGGCCGGTGGCGTCTTCGAGGATGGCGGTTGAAGTGAGGAAGTTGTGGATGTTGTCGTAGACGTGCGATATGGAGGAGGGGGGTGGTAACGAGTTGAGTCGTTGAAGGTGCATTTTTGCCCAGTCCATGACGGTGATAATGCTGTTAAGGGAGGGGGGGGCATATATGTGTGAGACTTGGTTCGCATTGAGGAGAGTGCGTCTTGGGGGGAAGGAAGGGGAGAAACAGGCCGCTGCTTTTGCCCTTTTATCTTCTTTCTTTTGTAGACCTACCCGTCAATGTCTCCATCGACATGTGTATGAAACCTCGTATAGTCCAGCACAAGCCTCTTCATCGTCTCGCTCACCGCATCCAGGCTCTGTACGATGACTTCCGCGTCCGCCATGCCGCTCACCCGCACCGACTCGGCTAGATCCCACACGGCGATGCTTGTCGCTTGCAGATGGTGAACGTGCGCCACGGCCGGTTCCGAAAAATAGATGAGCGGCTCAAACGCGCGCGCGATGCCTGCAACCTTGACCAAGTCGCCCGCCGGGAGGGGCGCGGCCGGCTTGACCAGCATGCGCATGATGGAGATGGACACAAAGGCCGTGAGGAGAGTTGACAGGATAGAGAGCCAGTTCTTGATGATGGCGCGGTAGGTTTGCTGCACGAAGAGAAGGCCGGCTTCTATCGGCTGGGTGCGCTGCTGGACCTCGGCGCGAACGGCAAAGCGGAAATCTGGATGCAAACCGGATATAAGTGGTTAGAATTGCGTAGTTGATACGGGATGGGGGGTTCTTTCTTGGTTATTTTTGAGGTCTTCTTCTTCCCATCGTTTTTCTTTTGGAGGGGGGGAATCATTCCGTCTCCTTTCTTTTTCAATCTTTCTTCCTTGTCTTCTCCCCATATCATCATACTGCTACTCCAACACATCCACTTACAGTTATCCGATCCTGGCGATCCTCTGAAGTCTAGCTCCGGCGATGCCCTGGTCTCCAGCCCCAACGAGGCTCGCGGTTCCGGGTCCAGCGATATCCTGCCTTCCCGCGGTTCCATCCACTGCGGTGCTCCAGACCCCAGCCTCTTCACAGGAGATGTCATTGAATTCACCCTGCCCCTCACCGCGATCGTCTTCGCCTCACCTCGCCGAGGACGCAGACTCTGCTGTTTCCCCGGACTCGAGCTGAGCTGCTTCCTCGGACTCGGACTCAACTGCTTCCTCGGACTCGGACTCAACTGCTTCACCGGACTCAAGCTTCCCAACGGCAACCTCGTCCGAATAGCCTCCTCCAACACCTCCCGCCCCCCATCCGAGTCGCTATCCTCCACACCACGCAGCGCAGCCCAGTGCTGCCTAGCAAACTGCCTCTCCTCTTCTCCTAGATCCTCCTGCAGCGGATGCGGATGCTTCCAAAACCCGCTGTTGCGATCTCCGTTGCCGAGTCTCCGCCACGCCGGCGGCGAGAACCCACCTACTGAACCGATGTCGGAGTCCGCCTCCTCCGCCTCGAGATCCTCCATGGCTGGCGGCGGGCTGGGCAGCAGCAGCACGGCTGGCGAGGGGGAGGGAGAGTGAGAGTGAGACTGGCGCACCGATGTCGGACTGGCGGGGGTTTCGAAATCCTGCAAGGAGGCGTCTAGGCGGTCCAAATGATCGGCCGCCATCATCAGTGTAGGTCGTTTTGGGCCTCGAGTTCGAATCAGCAACAACAGCGCGCGGCGCGACAACAAGAGAGCAATTTCCGACAACTACTTGACGATCTTGCGAGATTCGGGCAACCGTCTTCTCACTATAGGGTAGCCCTCGAAGTCGTGGACCCAAAGTCTTGGCCTTGGCCTTGGTCTTGGTCGTCGCGGCTGCGCCAGTCGCAGTCGCAGTCGCAGTCGGTGCCCGAAAGAGGGAAACAGATTTCAGTGCAGATGGTAGCCTCGGTATCGGGACACTGGCCCACGGAATGTGCGGTAGAGGCAGCAGTGGCAGGCGCGGGATATATAGCCCTGCGAGGATGAAAAGCACCACGATGGTGGCTAGCCAGGTACTTGGCGCGACGTTGATGCTGATGAGCGAGATGTTGTTATTCACCGTGACCAGAGAGGGCATGGAGCCGGTGAAGAACATTGGCAGGCTGTTGTTGCGCGTTCAAGCAAGCAAGGCCCCTTTATATTCCAGAATCGACTTCAGATTCGGGATGAGGGGTAAATGAGGCGTTTTCAAATATTGGTCTGTCTTCTCTGCTGCTGCTGTTGTTGTTGTTGTTGTTGTTGTTTATGTCTCCCTTGCTTCTCAATAATAAACGGGGCGGGCGTTGTTTGTAGATTACCTAGGTAGGTAGTCAGTCGTCTTGCGCCTGTTTTCGCCTGTTTTTGCCGCGCGCGTTGAACTAAAACGTTCACAGATAGCTCTTTTGGTCGTCTGAACCACTGTCCGAAGTTACCAACACCAAATAAAAGACAGTCTTATAAAAAACTTTCTTCTTTTTCTTTTGACTCGTCTTTCTTGTTGAACCAAAAGGGTCGGTTGCTGGAGAGAAGCATAACAACGAGGGGGGGGGATGGTGCACAAAAGCGCATTCGCAGGCGTTGTGGGGGGGGGCGTGGTAGGTAAATGGGGAAAGATGGATGGGGAAACCGTTGATAAAGAGATGTGTGGGTCTTTGCACGATGCACCTCGCGGCACGGTGGCAGACGATTGGTCATTGGCGGGGGCAAGCGCCGGAATTGTCCACTCACACGTCGGCTTGGCACTTGCTGGCCACGCGGAGCGGGGTGATGCCGAGCGAGCGACGTTTGAACTGGACGAAACGGAGAGAACGGAGAGGCGGAGAAAGGGAAGGATGGGCGAGTTTCGGATAATGGAGAGGTTGGGACAAGTTGCTGCAGTCTTACCGAGTTGCTGCGGTCAAGCTATCCGCTGTGACTCGTGACTCGTGACTCGTGAGACGTCGAACCACCCCGATGCATAATCAGGACTCAGGAGTACGGTACATACATACATCATATGTACATCTCCGTAGCACACCAAGTTGACAACAAGCTGTGCGAACGTGGTGTGCGATGCTGTCGCCGCCCTCCCTTGCTGATGCATCCAGCTCATCAACTTCCCGGACCAACGCCGGTGGAGCATTCACACACACCTCCAACACCTTCAGGTGATTCGCTTTGGCAATCACAACCGCCACGTCAGGGGAAGAAGAAAACACGTACATTAGTATCAGTTTTCGTATCTCGCTATCACGCTAGTCCTTGGGCTTTTCCTCATTAGCAATCCTGCCGGCTCTCCCCTTCTTTGGGCCAGCTAAAACACAAGATTGACCAAAGACAATTGAAATGCACTGCTCAGAGAGTGGAATTGTACACTCTCACCCCATTCACGCCTCCGGTCACGCACGCGTGCTCGCTACCCCTATTCATACAAGTCAGGCCACCCTACCTAGGGACTGCTAGTCAATCTTCGCATTCGCCAAGCTTCGCGCCGCTGGATTGCTCAGGTTGTTAATTTGCTTCATAGCCTTTTGTTTATACTTGCTCTGCTTGCGAAGTCGCTTCCTCGCCACCATGACCGGCACCGAGCTCTTGGTCACGAGGTAGTTGGAGAAGGATCCCAAAATGACTCTGAATATCCCAAAGTCAGCAAGTCTGGTTTCATAACCCGCAATCGCGGCTTTCCTTGGCACGAGCAAGGAGGAGTCGTGGTGCCAGTCAATGATACGTACCCTTTAAGCGCGCTGCGCCCGCGACTACCAATCACCACCAGCGTAGGATTGATAAGGTCGATGACTTCCGTGATAAGGTGTCGCGGATTCTTGCAATGTAAAACTTCCACAATGACTCTGACTTGCAAACGCGTCTTTCGCAACAGCCGTAGAACCTTGTCCGTTATTTCCTGAACGGCTCGAGACCGTTCATCCACCGCTCTCTGCGTGTCACCTCTGTTGGAAGGCGCAGGCGACGACCCTGGTGTTCTTCTCCCAGTGGAGTCGCCTCGCAATTGCAGTGCCGAGGCCCGCCTCAAATCAAACACGGGAGACACTGGTGCTGAATAGCCTTTGGCGTTGGCCACGGTGTTGATAGCCGCTGCTTGCTCGCGCATCGCCTTAGGTTCGTCGGGTACCAACGAGCCATCGCCTGTCACGATCCCTGTTTCCTCATCCACGCAGTAAATCGCAATCAGTGTGTCGCCGTCTCGTATCACAGTGCCAATCGCCCACTCCAGAGCATGTGTCGACTCATCGCTCAGATCAGTCGCGACCAAGTACTTTCGCAGCCGTTGATTGTCTTCTTCCGCCGCTTGCACAATCTTATTGTAGTCTCCACGGTAGATGATGCGGATTGAGCGATGTGAATCGGGAGCGCTCAATACATTTGTCATGGAAAACGACAACTTCTGTGCTCGCGCGATATCGTCCATGTCTGCTTCTTCATCTGAGCCAAACGTCGATTGCGTGGCAGAAGCTGGATTCTGATCGTAGCTCGTTCTCGGATGAATTCCTCCGCTGCCTCCACCTCCCCCCTTGGAAGACTTGACAGTATCACCCGAAGACTTTGTAATCCTAATTTCGGGTTCCAACAATGATCTGTACGTGTAGGTCTGGCTCTGCTGGGATGCAATCTTCGACCCTGGCAAAATGGTTAGCTTATAAAATTGGCTGAGAAGAAAGACGAGGGGCGTTATATGTGTCAAGACAATGAGATGCAATGAATAGTCGCTGCGAAAGACCTACTCTCTTCGTCGGCCGCAGCCAATAGACTGAGAGTCCGTCGTCCACCTTGCCCAGCCACCGCGCCACTCGCACTAGATTCAGCCTCCTCGTGCGCATCTGGATTGAGCAGCCTCGGAGCCGTCTTACGGCCACGATCCTCATCATCAGATGATGGCGACTCATCGTCGTCGCTCGATTCGAGGTGCTCGCCATCCGGCCCAATATAGTCCTTGATCAGCCGCCCCTCGCGAGCATCATCTGAACGCTTCCGCATGGGTAGCTGCGATAGACTTCCACCAGAGAAGGCCAGGTTCGCGTCGGACAATCGGCGGTACGCCCTGCTTATATCAACTACCTGGCCGCCATTAAGCATAGCCTTGTTCGCCGGCAGCATGGACTGGAACGTAGCTGGCGATCGAGATCGAGCGGCCCACCGGTCATGAGGTGACTTGGACTGAGCGTGACCTAGCCGCCCAGAGACAGAAGAGTTGCGCCCTCGATCTACAGGTAGCTGCAAGCTGCTCAAGTCTGTATTGCGGAGAGCTTCTCCCAGCGCTGAATTGGGCAGCCTCTTGCTGCTGCTGCTCCTCGGCCCCTTTTTCTTGGAATGATTTCCAGAGTATTGGGGCAGGATGCCCGCGAATTGGTACTCGGACACCCGATCAGACTTTGCCCTTGAGCGAGGTCCAAAATCAGCGGGCTTGAACGCAGCATCGGAGCCGCTCCTCCGATGAAAGTAGCCTGGCGACGAAGAAGAAAACGGCTTGAATGTAGGTTCGTTTGGTGTCGCAGGGCTAGAGCTTCCACCGTGGAGAGATGCAGGAGGGGACGGGGCGTCGATGTCGAGCATGCTTCGTACAGGCGCTTGTTGGGTCGTGATCGGGCTGTCTGTGTCCAACATGCTCCTTACCGGAGCCTGCGTTGTCTGGCCATGTGACGATTGGAAAGGCTCCTCCTCAATATCGAGCATGCTCCGAACCGGCAATCGCGGGGCGTTGGCAAATGGAGACGATGAGCGCATTCTCGTAGGAGAGGTGGCATTGCCCAGGTTCTTGTTCTCTAGTAGCTCGAGGACCTCCCGCCGCTCCATGTCGAGCATAGCATCGATGCTCATGGGCCGATGTCCCGACATCGTGGCGGTTTGTTGCTCGACGCAAGCTTAATCCGGGCGAATGCTGGCGAGAAAAGCTGCGGCGAATCGTGGAAAGAAAAGGGGTGTTGTTTAAACTTCCTTCGCCCTCTTTTTGTACTTCTTCGTCCTTTCTTCGTTTTGTTCGCCTATATTTTTGCGCAACCTTCTTTCGTCCGAGTAGAGCAGTTGGAAAAGAAATACCGAAGGTGGTCAGAGGAGATACGCGTCTGTAAAACTTAACCCTCTGCAGTGTCAAATGCAATGTGTAGCACGAAGAACAAGCTCACCAGAACTGGCGGGGGAATCCAGCGTTCTGGGGGGGCATTCCCTTGAAGGTCGGAGAGCGCGTGATGAAGAAGGCGCTCCAGGCGGTGTGCAACCTAACCTAACTATTGCTGTCTGTCGAGGTCTACTATAGACAATATACGCACATTACGAGAGCTTCTGGAGTCTGATAGAAAATGTGAGAGGTGAGATTGATTGAAATGATGGGAAGTGATGGTATGTATGATGCGAATCATGTGGGAGGTGGGCTTGACAACGACGAAGAGGAGGGAGGTACCCTCATCACAGTGGGGAACAGGAATCACAGGCCACCGCAAGTCCGCTTGAGCCTATTCCCTGTTGTCGGATATGGGGGTACTTGGAGGTCCAATAACGCTGGGCGGTAATACAGGGCAGGAATCACGTGCCTACACACTGACACCTATTTTGTAATTAGAATGGGGCCCCCAACCAGGAACAACACAACAACAACACAACAAGTGAAAAGTCAATCAATACAATCACTCAAAACCCATTATTTCTGACAATTAAGAGTCTCACTGCCTTTATCAAAGATCTAACCACCGATTACAAAATTTTACCGACAAAATGATGACTACCTTTAAGAACGAGCAGACGGCTTTTCTTCGCACTCCAAGCGACTGGACGAGTTGGATTGATTCTATCAAAGCTGCCGCAATCCATTACGAACTTTGGGACCAAATCAGACCGGAAGGTCCCCATGAGCCACTTAGGCCAAGATCAATTCCCCCTGTCTGCGCAGAGGTAAGAGATGACCAAGGGTTGGCAGCCTTTCCAGAGCCGACCATTGCATCGCACCTATCAGCGGCAGGCTTGAGAGCCTACAGAGTGGACGTGGAGGCTTTCAATACCCTCACGACCACATACAAAACCACAAATGACCTGTACGAGAAGGAAAAGAAAAATCTCGGAAAGTTGATGCAGATGGTCCAGTCGAGTGTATCAATGCACTACAAGGACACATGCTGCAACCCGGAGCAACCGCTTCAAAACTGGATCGCAACCTTATATGTTACAGCTGGATGCGACAATAGACACGAGAAAGACCTAGCGCGAGAACGCTACCACAAAGCTCTCCAACCAATAAGGAACCCAAACAACTGGGAACTATGGCTGGCAAGGTACGACGAAGCAGCGTCGTATGCAGAAAAGAACGAAGTCGTTGAAGTATCGTCACTCGACGCTATCATCAAAGATTTCACAACTGCGGTATTAAAAAGTGCCGAAAACTGGACAAGTAATTTCCTGGACTACGGCAGAGATGATCCCACGATGACGCGAAAAGAGATGATGAGGAAGTTCAGAGTACATATGACGAACAAGTACCCAAACCGTATTCAACTGCGGTCCAACTCGAAACAGTCGGCGTCATTCTTGACGATTGACGATACTCCGATTGATGACGATGTAAATGCAAAAGCTATCGTAGGGAGCAAGAGGGACGCTTCTGACGCTCTTGATAGGGCAACATCTGTCAAGCGGAGTAAACGGACCACAAGGGTAAAAAACGAAAGTACAAATTTGTGAAAGGTATCCAGCCGGTGATTCCAGTAAAGATTCTACCTCCAACCATGGATCAAGTAAACCAGCTGGTAATCCAGGTAAAGGCTCTACAACCGATGCTGGACGGAAATGTCCAGCATGTACTAAGTTTCATGAACTCCGTTTCTGTTGGAACAACTTATGACTGGAAGAAAGAGTTTACAACAACTCTCAAGGCCATTGGTTTCGAGATGGTGCCGCACGAACCGTGCTGCTTGATCAAGGGCAGTATTATTATATTTTTTCTATGTGGACGATATAATAGTCGCCTATGATGACGACGCGGACGAAACAGACGATATTTCCGTCCGAGAAATTGTGGTGTACCTGCGTGACAAGTTCGCCCCTAATGCAACGAACATTAAGACAGGCATTCTCAAAAAGTACAACCAGCATCTTGAGGAGGCCAAGCGCGCTAACACCAGTTTCGACAACTGGATCGCTCAGTGGAACGTCCTTTCACACACTGAGCGATCCAGTTGTCGAAACTGGTGTTAGCGCGCTTGGCCTCCTCAAGATGCTGGTTGTACTTTTTGAGAATGCCACACTAAGCGATCCAGTTGTCGAAACTGGTGTTAGCGCGCTTGGCCTCCTCAAGATGCTGGTTGTACTTTTTGAGAATGCCTGTCCTAATGTTCGTTGCATTAGGGGCGAACTTGTCATGCAGGTACGCCACAATTTCTCGGACGGAAATATCGTCTGTTTCGTCCGCGTCGTCATCAGCTGGGCGTCGGTCCAACTTATTGCGAATGTCCCGAATGGTCATCATGTGCACACTTGGGTCGACGGTGGTGGCGATCCATCGTCGAACCGTGTGCAGCCGACTTTGCTTGACCTTAACGATGTCCCTTTTCGCCCTGAACTCATTGTAATAGTAGTCCAGTGCTGTTTTTCGAGTTAAATCTTCGTCGGTCATCTTGTCTTTGGTTTTGGCACAGAAAGTATCAAGCATTGGTCCGCGGCCATCATGGCTGGAGGAACGAAAAAGTCATTTTCGTTTGTCGACTAAATTTCCAGATCAACCTTGCGCCAAACCAACTGGCTTTCGCAGACAGTCTGCAAAGTGTCGTACCACTCACCCCAGTGGCTCACGCTCGAAAGCTTGAACGACAGGGTGGGAATGTTCGGTATTGGACGTTGACCTGTCCATTTTGGCGATCGAGGACTCATAGACGATAGAAGAAAGAAGTTGGACACACACGTCCAAAGATGAATATGTTTTTGTGAATTTTGACCCTGATTGGGCCCGAAGCACCACCAGAGTGACGGCGGCCAAGGACTACGTACCTGACGACAACTCGCTCCTCAAACTTGCTGACGATTACTGTCGATACCGACAGGCTATCCGACGCACAGCGACAGTAGGTAAGGGAGTCCACGCCACTTTGGGTTGCCAATCCGATCAAGGAGCGGTGTCGAAAAGAACTCCCGGCGATAAGAAGAATACCAACTGTCCGTGCGGCTCCAAGACTCACAATTGGAAGCCCGAAGCTTGTCGCGACCTTTACCAAGCGATCACCGGACCGGCGAAGTCATAGGCAGGAAGTTGAATAAGACGAAGTTGAAGACGATCAAGGAGGCATATGACAGTCCAAGGTTCGACAGTCTCCGAAAATCGATCGACAACAATGGATGGCTGGTCAAAGGGAAGGACAAGACTACCGAGGCTGACTCTCCTGACGGTGTCACTGCAGCAACGATCGACCCAGAGTTGCTAATGGACTTGGAGATGAGAAACGGTATTTACACGACCATCGGCATGTCTCGACATCCACTCTCGCAATGCACCTTGTTTGACAATTGCGGGGCCATGCATGTCGTCAACGACCGAAATCTTCTTGTCCCAGGAACATTCAAGGCAACGACCGATGACTATCTTGAGTCAGGCACGTCATCGATCTCCATCGTCGGAAGGGGCAAGCGCGTGATCAAGAACATCTTCCACGGAAGGAAGGGTGATCACACGGTAATTCTTACGCTGTCAGATGTAGCGGTGGTGGAGGGGTTCCACGTGAACATTGTTTCGGCAAGTCGCGTTCGTGAACAAGGAGTTTGGTATTGTAATCTCGATTACACTCTGCGGTTTGGCTCCTATGAAAAACCAAAGATCGTGGCCACGCTGATCAACAAATACCGATTAGCTTTCCTTGAATATAAGCCCCTCTCCAACTACTCTAAGAGACCCTTGACTACATTTTGTGAACTTCCAGTAGTCTTCTCAACTATGACGACCCACAACGCACACATCCAACACTCGAGGAATTGGCGACCGAGCCGAGACCCGAGGTTTCCACGCACCGATCAAGAGGACCTTTGGCACATACGTTCCGGTCACCTAGGCAAACAGGCATTGAAGCAACTCGCTTTCAATGCTAGGGGTGTCCAAATCCGCGGAACAGAGCGCAAGGATTGCGAAACTTACGCCAAAGCCGTCATTTCTAGACGACCACCAGAGAGGCAGTCTCCGAGACCTTTCTGGCGGGTTCACTGGGATCTTCAGGATTACCCAGAAGGCTTCAATGGTATGAAGTGGTTGTTGGTACTAAAAGATGAATACACATGATTGATTCAGGTACATGCGCTACCGGATAAGACACAAGTTACAGTGTTCAACGTATTAACTTACTTTGAACGATGGGTTGGACGCCAGTACGGCCTCTCAATCGCAAAATTCAGGTCGGATAATGAACGAGCTGTCATTTCCGAAAGAGGTGACACGATGTTTCAGACGTGGGCACGCGAACAAGGCATAGATCTCGAGCTCACACCAGCCTACACTCATGAGCCAAATGGGCACGCCGAGCGCGCGAACCAGACGATCACTACAAAGTCTATCGCAATGCTCACCGGTGCTGGGCTACCGGATGATCTATGGCCAGAAAGTACACGAGCCGCAGCCTATTTATATAACATCAGTCCCCGACAGCGATTGGGATGGAAATCCCCCATCCAGGTTCTTGAGGGTTGGTTTCGGGACAATGCGCATCTGCCCATAAGGATGCCTACATCTGACCTCAAATCTGACTGGAGTGGTGTCTATGCTTACGGATGTCGCGCTTACCCGGTTTCAAGGGACCGCGAGGCAGACCGTAACCGGCAGTTTTTTAAGACAAATCCTAGAGGACATATCGGATATTTGGTTGGCTATGATGCTTCCAACATATACCGTATTTGGATTCCATCACTAGGAAAGGTTATCTCCACGAGAAACGTGCTATTTAATAAGTCGATTTACTACGATCCGCTGACAGCAAATCGAAGCTCTTCCGATTAAAGAACAACGAGCGACGGTTCAACAACTCGACATAGGTACACAACTCGAAAATGAGATCAACCTCATTCAGGCTATGGGAGCCGAGACTACTTATTCGGTGCCAGAGACTTCAATCTCGGGGGTGGATACGAGTGCGACGGACACAGGAAGTTGTTGAAACTTCGCCACATACTGTTGAGACTACGACAAATGTTGCTGCACCACCACCGGCACCAATTTCTGTTCCAGTGTCGCGGGAAATGCAAATGACGGATGCTCCTACAGTACAGCCATCGCCTCCTCCTCCCGTCATCACAAGATCTAAGGAAGTGACTATGATTGATGCTCCTGCGACTCAATCGTCTATTCCCCAAGTCGTTACAAGATCTCGATCAGCCCAAATACAAGATGCTCCAATTACTCCAGCATCACGAGAGATCACAATGAACGATTCTCCTACGATCACCATTACCGATGACACTCACGAGACCAAGACAATTCCGAGCACTGCACCGATAAACGAAACTCCGATTATTCCTCAGACACCAACGGCAACATACCGAGACCTTTCGATTCCTCGTGCTGAGCAGAGACACGGACTCCTCACTCCCAAACCGTCCCCTGGTATAATGAGCGGTAGTCAAAGCCCTCAATTATCACCACAGCAGTCAACGAGTGCGACGCACCGTTTAACACAAGACTCGATGAGTGGCAATCGAAGCCCTCATCCTCATTAGGCGGAAACACCTCAGAGTTCCCCACGTTCGAGCCCCGGCTCAAGTCCTAACATTCCTGAAACATTCATTCAGGACACAGGAGATGACAACGTCCTAGCTAATGATGAGAGCGAAAACGTTACACTAGGCGATGAACATGTCCTAGCTTCCGTTGGAAAGCGAAACAATCCTAGACGACGTCAATGTTCCCGCTGCGTCCAGCAAGACACTTTTAGGTAATGATGAAAGCCTGGCTTCTGATCAGAGCGAAAGTATTATCACAACCGACGTCAACGTACCAGTCCAAAAAGACGGCATGATGACGCCAACGCCGGAGGAAGACATCGAGATGTCAGAAGGTCATGACGACACGCAGACATTTGAAGATACTGATGCTCACATGACGGATGGTGTTGACATCCCAAGTCAGTCCACAGAGCAACCTCCGCAATCACATCCGACCCCCAGAACCAAGAGAGGAGTAGCTACCCCCTCGAAAATAGCTGGGAGTCGAAGACCATCAAGATCCCTGAGCAACGCTTCGCGGAGCTCGAGCTCCCACTCACGCGAACCGACTCGTCGGAGCTCAAGGATTCAGAAGTTGAAGAAAGATGGGCGCGTTCAAGACTGGTCAATCTTGCGCAAACGCCGTCCTGACCTGTTTCTGAATGACTGCATCTGGGATCCTAAATTGTTGCTAGATAATGTGCATCTAGAAGCAACACAAGAGGATATCCAGGAATTAAAGACGGTTTTCGCTGTCATCGACGCCTGTTGCGACAAAACGACACGTGCTAACCTCAAAGAAAAGATCAAATCCCAAAAGCGCCACCAGCGTGACCTCGTCAAAGCACCGCGGTCATACAGGGAGGCAATGAAGCATCCCTTGAAAGATCACTGGTTGGACGCGATGGTCGAAGAGATCACTAAACTTAAGCAGAGGGAGACGTGGAAAGAGATAGATCGCAACGAGGCAAAGACAACTCCGTTGCCCTTGAAGTAGGTCTTCACCTACATCGCTGGTCTGAAGGATCACTATGAACTCGACGACCGCGGTGAAGCGCACTTCTTCTTGGGCATTCAGTTGTTCCGTGACATGATAGGGAATACCGCAAGGTGTATCTCAGTCACGAAGCTTATATCAGCAAAGTTGGGGACAAGTTTAACCAGACGGCGCGGGCGACGTT
>SRPQ01000487.1:0-18415 GCA_018360075.1 Claviceps cyperi
AGCTGAAGGACTGCGCTGGGGTAGAAGTATCATGCATTGCTACACGAGGACTTCAATCCTGATCTTCTCGAGATCTTCTGAATCAGGTCGCTGGCTTATGAGTCGGTTGGTGGACGTCTTGCTTTCGCCCTTTCCAGCAGTCGTCCCTGACGCTGGACCTCGTCTCTGAGGACTTGCGGTGTCTTCTCCCTCTTATGCCTCACTGGCTGGGGATATCGGGAGGCTACGACCTCCGGTCATGATCTCGAAGGGGGTAGCCTCTGCGCCCCTTCTCCCCAGAGCTCGATCTGACGCCTCGTCTCTGAGGACTTGTGATGTCTTCTCCCTCTTATGCCTCACTGGCTGGGGATTTCGAAAGGCGACGGCCTCCAGTCATGATCTCAAAGAGGGTAGCCACTGCGCCCCTGCTCTCCCAGAGCTCGATCTGGCGACAGCGACAGCTGCCGGAGTC
The DNA here is from genome assembly GCA_018360075.1 of Claviceps cyperi. Lineage (NCBI taxonomy): Eukaryota > Fungi > Ascomycota > Sordariomycetes > Hypocreales > Clavicipitaceae > Claviceps > Claviceps cyperi. The sequence goes on from SRPQ01000487.1 coordinate 452, forward strand.
AAATCCATATGCCAATGCCAGTGGAGTTGCAGAGCCGGGCGCATAACCTCTTAAGCAATTTGGGGGCACATGGTGGGTGTATATTTGACTGAAGAGCTAAGTTTCCCAACTTGTGGGAAAGTGGGAATGCTATTTACATAATCGGATGGTGCGGCCGTCACGTGATGCGGCTGCCAGCACGCAATGGCTTATTCCTCAGTACAAAACGCTAAAAGGCTGAAGACATGGGCAAATGCGTAGTTATACAAATGAAGAGTTACAAAAGCCACTATTACTTTACCAAACAAGCCCTGACAGGCCGACACCATCTTCCTCCTCATGCTGTCATATTATCATATTATCATAAAAAAGCCCTTCGATGACGGGCCAACTCTTAATCGCTCACGTGCCTTGAGGCCCGCCGGGCCGGCCCACTGCTTCCATTCGTCATGCTCAGTGACTCAGTCATGTTCGGCCAGACGTTAGAAATCGGGCGCGATATAGACGGTTTGCCTTTTACATGCTGTATTTCCCTTCCAGGCGTAAATATCCTTCTCGTCGGCGCGCAGATCGTATCTTGTGAGAGTTACGCGAGGTGTGGCCCCTTCATCTCCATCGGTCCAGAAGCTTTCCTGGTTGAAGGCTGACGGGGGGATGTATCGGTTGTTCGGACGAACCACGTTGTTGGAACGGGATTTTGGATTGGGCTGTGTAGTACAGACGCGCAGGACTGGTCTTTCGTGCAACTTTATTTGCTTCTGATTGTCTTGCGTTTGCGTTTGCGTTTGCGTTTGTTGTTGTTGTTGTTTTCGTTGATGTTGTTCTTGTTCTTGCTTTTGCTGCTGTTGCTGCTGCTGTTGCTTCTGTTTTCGTCGTCGATGTTGTTCTTGTTGCTCCCGCTGCTGTTTTCGTTTATATTGTTCTTGCTGCTGCTGTTGCTGCTGTTGCTGCTGTTGCTGCTGTTTCTGCTGCTGCTGTTGCTGCTGCTGTTGCTGCTGCTGCTGCTGTTGCTGCTGCTGTTGCTGTTGCTGTTGCTGCTGTTGCTGCTGCTGTTGCTGCTCTTGTTGTCGTAACTGTTTTTCTTGTTGCTGCTGCTGCTTTTGTTGCTTCTGTATTTCCTCCGAGTTGTGGCGACGATATGATGGACGAAAAAGCCTATCACTTGTGCCTGCAACTTGTAGAAGTCCCCTGTGATATTCATCGAGATCGCCTTTCTTGTAGATGCCCCCTTCGTTCCACGAGACGGGCCATGCTGCGTCATTACAATGCTTGCTGTTCCTCGTCCTCTCGCTGACCGAAGGAACGCTGGCAGCTCTTGGTTTCGACAGCTGAACCTTGGTCGAGGCCGTATCTTGTGTGCGGTCTTGCGGCGTGCTCGTACGCTCGAATCTGTAGCCGGAGTTCTGTTGTATGAGAAGTCGATATCGGAACTCGTGCTCAAAGGGCAACGTCAAATCAATTTTACTGCTGCTGAGGTCCAAGGCTGACAAGAAGTCGTGGTTTCCATCGACGAGCAGTTCCATCTTAGCATGCGATGCTGAGTTTGGCGGTGATGTGGAGAAGTAGAGTCTGGGTCCCTGGGAATCGGACGGCAACGTCGAGGAGAACAGATGAGCAAACCCAAGTGCTGGCTTGGCCGTTGAAATAGGTCACGCAGAATGGGAGTCAATGTTTGTCTATGCCCGGGAAACGATGTTTATTCCTGGCTTCCCGCAAGCGTTGCAGTCTGCGCGAATGAAAACACACTCACGCTCGAAGGCCCACCACCACCAGAGCTTCGTACTCCGTATGCAATGCAATATTACTCTCGAGATATCCCATTCTCGCGTAGTGCCAGCGTTCGGCCTTTCAGGTTATGGGGTGCCGAAGCTTAGACGTTCCCACGAGTCCCTGTATAGAGCATTTCCATCCCGGGCCCCGGCAAAGGCGAGCACATGGACGCAAATTGGACAGGCATTCGACCCGAAGCGTGGAGGCGTGACTCGCACGATGCAGAGTAGCCTGTAGGTAGACAACCAATGACAGGGGCAAAATGTCTTTGCCGAGCATTTCAAGTTGCAACAAAGGCGGCGAAGCCTGAAGGTGACGAGAAACCGCTTTCTTAGCGTCCAACTGCCGTAGGCCGAAGTGGCAGGTGCGACGCACAATCAACATCACCATTCTGCATGACGATTGCTCCTGCCGTAATTGCTAATGGCACTGCACGTTTCGATAAGCGACGAGCGACAATCGTGATTGCACAAAGCGCGAGAGTAGCGCGGAGCCCGAGGCTACGTTGAAGCGACTGCAACTCTGTGAGCCCATCGTCTTTCTCGAAACTGCAGAACTCTCCCGCTTCGTGCCTGACGCTGGCCGAGTCGTCGTATCGCATCGATTCAACCTGATACACATCGCTCAATGCACAACAGAGCTCGGTACAGTGCGGGTGCAGAATCCTACCTAAGTTTGGCTTGGCTCTCTTTGTCCCCTGCCTAAGGCCTCGCACGCCTGCTGAGACTGCAGTCCAGTCCGGTGGTCATTGCACGATGCGATACAGGCATGACAAGGTGAGGATGAAGACTCAAGACTCGAGAGGCCTTTGATGAAGTTTGAGATCACTTTTCTCACGGCAAGGATTCTCGAATCTCATGCTTCGTGTCTCTGGCTACATTCGTTTTGTGCCAACACTGAACAGAACAGTGCAGTGAACACGAAAAGATGACCCACAACTTACAAGGCAGGGGATCGATAGAACGGGAACTCTCGAGACTAAAAAGGCTGACGAGCCGCTGTCGGCTTCTCCCGCGCATTCTGCGTACCACGTTGTTGCACGAAAGGACTTGAACACGTCGTGTCATCCGCTCTCACGGCGCACGGTGGGAGAGGTATTGTCAGTTCCAGCAGGCAATCGCACTTTTGCGTTCACCGTTGTCATCACATGCACCCATGCCCTCCCTACCCATTCCGTGTACGGTGTGCGAAACCAGGGGTCTGCCGATGCAGCCTGTGAGCTGTCATGACCTTGCTCCTCGTTGTACAAGTATCCTTGGTGCCTCACTGAGGTGATGCGGCAGTCGGACGACTCGGACCACAATTTGGCCCTGTTATGGACCGTGGACGATATGTGAGGTTAGGTACAGTACCTGTGGTTATCCAAATCCAAGATTGAAATCCACAACTTGAAGACACGGATGCTTCCCGGCGGCACTGGTTGGCGTCGGAGCCAGAAGGGAAATGCACAGAAAAAAGTCAATGCCCATGAGTCTTTTCCATTGCGAGTACTCCGTAGGAAATAAGCTTTCACAACAGACTCGATGGGACCTGTCACCTGTAATATTTCAGGTGTGATTGCCACGGGGTGTGGCAAACAAGGCTTGAACATACAATTTAATTCGTCCCGAAACTCGGACTAGAGACAATCGGCCAACAGCGTTGCAAGGGGCGAACGCCTAAGATCTTCTAGCAGAGAACCAAGAAACCGGGTGGCAGTTGGCTGCGGGAAATCATTACATGAAGACGGAGTATCATCCTCTCCTTCACGTGACTGTAGTCCTGGACCTTCTCGTTGTACACTTAATAGAAGACTAGGGTCCAGTGTGTAGCGAGATGTTTCAGGGTGAACTCCCGTACGTACGGAGTACGTCACGTCGATTGTGAAGGTTCAGAGTATGTACCTACGTGCAATATTAGAAAGGGACCAACATGGATACGATAACTGTGGCAACACATGGAGACGAGCTTCCTTCCTTCCAAATGAGTCCGCAAAAAGAGCAGCAATGACCGAAAAGATGCGGAGATGGGAAGAAAGGAGAAATACTGAGTGCGAATGCCAATCAAGGCCAAGGTGCCACCGTACCGAACTCAACAAGAAGAGCATGATGCCGCGATATTGGAACACCTTGTTGGGAACCCGAAATCGGGATTATGTTACGACCATCATCATCATCATCACCGTTCGAGTGTTTCGCGCATGATGTCCTTCAAAAAATCACATCAAGAAACGTAACCTCACTGTGTAGGGCCTACACACGTTCTACGAATCGCTTGCCTCGTCGGACGAGATAGTGAGACAGGGCTCATGCTTCCGAAGAAATTTCCCCCTGGTGCTCTAAGCATGGATGTTGACAATAATACCTACGCATGACGGACGATCTCTGAAGCACATGCCGAGATTCTCTCGCTGCGAATGTTTTCGGGCTACTTATAGAGTACGGCCGTCATGGAATGCAGGACGACAAGGAATTCGATTTCGCTATATTGCTGATCTGCCATGCATCCCCGCGGAGTGGAAAGTTAAACGATAATAATACTCAAATTATAAGCAAGGGTCCATCAAAAAACACGGACTTGGCCACCGCCGTGCACCGGCAGGGGTTCCAATTCAGATTCTACATGCCAGGATGTTGGCTCGGCGCGATGAGCCACATTCCCATGACTTGGTCGTGGCTTTCTGCCTTCATGTTGTTTCTTCTTCTCTTCTTCTTTTCTTTTTTCCTCAACCTTCCTGACGCAGGTACTCCGTAGACGTCACTGAGATTGACCCTGCGTAATCGAGTATCATATCGTATACGTGTCATGGAAAAAGAATGAGGTAAAGGAATGGACTTTAAATGGCAGCCGCAGTAGGCGCACTGGTGGTCGACTCAGCACCGATATGCAACAAGCTTCCCCGGCATCCGCATCACCAAATCGTCGATGGAAGAACCACAGAGACAGACCTATGTCAGCATATTCGGAAGCCTGCGAGAAGCTACTTGACTCGATTGTAATTTGTGTCGTGTTCTCATGTCACAAGACTCACGGTATCCATGTGGCGGATGGAAACGTGACAACGTCCCCTCCTCCAAAGGAGCAAAGCGGCGTCATTGACGCTCACCACAGGGCCTACCTATGCATCGACCGTCTCATGACACAGCTCCGCAGCCTCCGCTCAACATACATACTCGCCTGAATTCACATCATCGATCTTATTGTAGGTACCTAATCCTTGCCGTTTGGGCTGCTCTGCGAGTGGGACCCCGCGACTAATTCCCGATCGTCCCATTAGACTCCCAAATGCGACCATACGCAAACATGTTTGCATCATGTATGGCTCCTGCAATACATGCTTGGTGCAGGGTCAAACAAATTGAGATGTTACATAGATAATGTAATTTGTATGCGTACAACTATGTACCTAGAAGAGGCACATGTGATTCCTGTGGCTCTTCGTCTCCAGTGTCCACCCATCTTCCTTGCCAGTCCGAGATTTCCGTCTTGATACACACGTCAAGTATCTCGCGGACCAAACGTCGGTGCGGCTATGAATAGAGTTTCTGGCTCGGTGCGTTGTTGCGTTGCAAAATATTGATTGCGATGAGGAGGTCAGAACCGCGACCCCTGATTCGGTGAAACGCTTTATTCTTCGTGGCTGCAAATATGTACATACATACACGCATACCTACAGGCTACGGTATACCTACGGGGTACTCCGTATTTCTGCTCTTGCTCCGGAGTCTACCGAGTCTCCCCATGTAGCTGCCCGTGAGGACTCGAGAGTCGAGAGTCGAGAGCCGAGCATGCCGCGTCTGACACACAGTCTGATACAGTTCGTAATATTAGGTACATGCAGGATGAAGAAATTGCAGAAAAGTCTATTTACAACCTCCATACACTGTGCCGTTTGTTTCAGACGGGCCGTTTCACAACACCATATCTACAATGACAATGAGGGTGCAATTCCGACCTGGAAAAAGTGTCTTTGGTACGAACATGTTCGTTTGCTATCACCGATGTTATGATTATGTAACTGAGCAAACGTGAACGAGTTACGAAAGGGACAGCTTGGCACTAGGTGCTCGAGTCGCCTTTCCTTCATGACCTTCGTCGACGCAAAACACAACGTAAACAGGGCCATAAAGGGTGATGAATCACAATACCGCTAACCGCAGGCACATACTACCATAGCCACCAGATAAATCAGGATCCGGTCTGATCTCCCGTGGTAATCTGATGAGCGCTGGATTAGTATTTGGGTCTGTGACGACCAGCAGATACCCGGTGTTGTATGTATCTTGCTACATGCCCGATTTTTACGTTCCAACGGTGCACCAGACCAGGGATAACTAATAAAAAGTTTTGATTATGTAACACTTTTATAGGACGGAACATATCAATTGAGGGCATGCTTACTTGCGCACCCATTTCCCTCATCAGACGTCCGAGACGCTGCTGGGGGGGGGGGGGGGGGGGGGGGGGGGGGGGGGGGGCTGTAGACTACGAATTATATATGTCTCACGTCGGTAGGTGATGATCATCATTTGGAATCCAGCAGACAATCACACACAGCAAAAAGAAAGTGAGGTATCCTAGCAGCTCCGAAAAGTGACCAGGATGGATGTTGATATACGCTCTTGAATGTGCATCTTTGCCCTGTTCACAGACAGAATATGCTAGATGCAAGGTTTGATCTAGTTTTTAAATACAACATGAACAAGACTCGCGTATCGCTGGATTGCAAACTCGAATAAGAAGGCTTGGGTAGCCAACTGAAGCGAGTAGAATGCTAAAACTGTGCGGAGGAAAAGAAAAGGAGAAACATCGCCCACAAGACACAAGACACAAGACACAACTGCACACACATATAAGTAGGTAGCGCGAGTATGTATGTAAGACAAGTGTCCCAGGTTCCCATCACCTCCGCCAGCCAAGTCTTCTCGGTCAAGACACGACATCCTAACACACCTCTATGTCCTCTGCTTCGGCATCTTCTTCTCCTCCATCGCCTCAATATCTTTCTTCTTATGGAAATGAGGCGCCAGCTCCGCCAGCCACTTCGTCTCAATAGGAATCACGCCCCTCATATACTCCTTCGTCGTCTGCACAAGCTCAAAGTAAATCACCATCTTCTCCGGCGGATCAACCGCCATAAGCACACTACTCGGATGCACCCAGACCGTCGTATTATTCTTGACAGTGCGATAACTATCCCCACTGCGCTGCAAACGCGCCGCATTCGGGAAAAACCCCGCCGTGATGGCACGCTTAATCGGCCGTAGATTCGAAGCCCCGCACGTCGAAGGCGTGACTTCAACACGCTCGCAAAGCTTAGCCAACTGATCACGCACATCACGCGCGCGCGTCAACGAACGCTGCTGCAGGAAATTCTCTCGCGCCCACACGGGGGAGAAGTCACTATCGACCCATTGATTCCAGATATTCAGCAACGTGACGTGATCGCCGCCGTCCTTGACCGTGAAGCGATTGCGGGCGCTGTCAGCATGAATCTTCTTGTCCTTGGGGCGGAAGAATAGCGCAGAGGCTTCTCCGAGCATGGATACAATGGAGAGGACTTCCTCGACGCAGCCTTCCTTGTCGGCGGCCAGGACTGCCTTGGCGAGCATGGGATCGGTGGGGAACTCGGCCATCTGGCGACCCATCTTGGTCAGTTCGCCTTTGTGGTTGAGGCCCTGGAGGGCGAAGAGTTGGTTCAGGGTGCCGATCAGAGCCTCGGTGGGTGGGGGGTCCATAAACTCAAATTCGAGGAGGTCGTTGATGCCTAATGACTTGAGTTGTAGGACTACGCCGTTGAGGTTTGTGCGCTGGATTTCTGGGGTGGTGGACTCGTCCATCTCGTTCATGTAGGCGAATTTGGTGTATAGTCGGAAACATTTGCCCGGTCCGACGCGTCCGGCGCGGCCGCTACGCTGGTTGGCGGAGGCGCGGGAACAGGGGACCACGACGAGGTTCGACATGCCCGTGGCGGTGTTGTAGATGTTTTCCTTGACGTAGCCCGGGTCGATCACGTAGACGATGCCGTCGATGGTCAAGCTCGTTTCGGCAATGTTGGTTGCCAATACGACCTTGCGAGCGCCGTTGGGGGTGGGCTCGAAGATCTTGGCCTGGAGGTCAGAGGGCAGGTTGGCGTAAATGGGACACACGACCAGCTCCTTGACACGGCTGCCGAGCTTCCTCGCCGTTTCCGTAATTTCCAGTTCCGCCGCTTCAATCTCGTCCTGGCCTGTAAGGAAGATGAGAATGTCGCCCTTAGGCTGCGTAGTGTGGATCTGGAAGACGGTGGTGATGGCAGCGGCCAGATAGTTGGCCTCGGGAGCGGGCGTGTAGTAGATATCGACGGGGTATCGCCGGCCGGGGATATTGAAAATGGGCGCGTCGTCGAAATACTGCGCAAACTTGGTGGCGTTCATCGTGGCAGATGAAATGAGAAGCTTTAGATCCTTCCTGTCCCGGGCCAGATCCTTGATGAGCGCCAGCAAGATGTCCGTGTGTACCGTCCGCTCGTGCGCCTCATCAATCATGAGTGCCGAGTAGCCCGCCAGATCTGGCTCCGTCATGAACTCGCGCAGCAACATGCCATCCGTCATGTACTTGAGCACAGTCTTGTCGCTTGTGCAGTCTTCAAATCGGATCGAATAGCCGACCTCGTTTCCCACCTTGACGCCAACTTCCTCGGCCACACGTGCGGCAACGCTCATGGCCGCCACTCGTCGGGGCTGCGTGCATCCGACCTTCATTCCATTCTTGGTATAGCCGGCCTCGTGAAGATATTGCGGCAGCTGCGTGGTTTTGCCGCTCCCTGTTTCGCCCACAATGACCAATATCTGGTACTGCTCCAGGGCTTCCAGAAACGAGTCCCGGTACTGATAGATGGGCAGGCTCTTGCGCGTCTCCTGTATGGAGAGGGCCTTTTTTTCTGCCGCATCAATCTGCGCATCGAGAAACATTTGCTCCTTCGTCTTGCCCTCACCTGCCAGCCGCGTATCTAGAGTCCATTGAATGTACTGCTCATCGTCCATGACGTAGCTATAGTCCTCGCTTTTGTCCATCTCAGGCCGCTGGATCTGAGCCTTTGCTTTCGCCGTCTGTTCCAGCTCCCACTCCTCATGTTCCGTGACGAACTTCTCTTGCCCATATTCGTCCTTTTCGATATATCGTTTGTATAAAGCTTCCTCCTTCTTTTTTCTGTCTAGTTTTCCCTTTTCGGTTAGGTAGTCCTCGGGCATGTAGTATCCGTCGCGATGGTCATCAATCTTGAGTCGTTCTTCGGCAAGTCGCAAGATTTCTCGGTTCTTCGCAAACTCGGCCTTTTCCCTCTCCGAGAGTCGAGCACCGCTGCGCAGTTCTGCTGTCTCCTCGGCGACTTGCTTTCGCAGCAGAACCAGCCGTTCCGTCTCTCGCTTTTTCAAGTACTCCTGCCGTGACCTTTCTCGCAAATCCGGCAGCGCGGCATCCCGGGCAGCCGCATCCTCGGCCAGTCTTCGTCTCGATGAGTCACCATCTCGCTGGTTCTTTTTGGACTTTCCGTCGTTCTTTTCCTTGAGTCGTTTGGCAAAGGCTTCTCGCTCTTCAATGTCCCGCCGCCTTGCAAGCTCCTCCTTTGCCCCATCAGACAAACCCGCCTCATTTTCCTCGTCGCGTGTACGTTCGTCGTGAGAGAGTTTTATGCGCTTGCTCGCAGAAGCCTCGAAGCCTGGTCTGTCGTCGTGTGTTGATGCGCCGGCATCGTCAGACACAGGTTCCTCGTCCGCCCACCGGTCGTCGGAGTGGGCTTCGGCATCGTGCCGACGATAGTGTTTTGAGCCCCTGCTATGGGAAGAAGGTCCTGGAGAATGTGATCGACTGCGCTTGCGGCGCGATTGGGAGTGACGAGAAGAGGACTTGCCTTGTCCATCGCCGTCGCCGTCGCCGTCGTGATCCCGGTGTCGGCGCCGGTGCTTTTGCTTCTTTTCCTTGACTACCTTTTGGGGACCGACTTCCTCATCTCCCATAGGCACAAACGCATATCGTTTAGAGCTCATGGTGAGGGCTAGTAGACAAGATCGGAAGAACCTGCACGATCAACAACTGCGACCTGCAACCCAAAGAATCTTGGTCAACCGCGCTGTCGCCCCAAACGCTCTCCTCCACCTAATTAAGCCGTCAGGCTTCATTCAGCCCCTGCTTGCTTCTGCGGGGAGTGGGAGTTGGGTGGATTTGGGACTCGGGAGCCAATTATATAAGGCGCAAGGTCCCGGGTACACGCCATTCCTAGAACAGCAACCAGCAAGGGTGGGTCCGTCTGGAACCGAACAAACAGAACAGCTTGTCAACTCGCTGCCATGTGGACCGTGTATGTATTTGTATTTCATCACTCCCGGCGCAACATCTTCTGCCATCTTCTGCCCGACACAACTCACCAGATAGCCCGTCGCTTGAGCGGCCACTCGTTTCGACAGGATATATCGAGCATTGGCTGCATTTTTGGAGGAATCCCCTTGACTGGGGCCAACCGCGACCATGTCACTTCGCTTCGTCACCCTCTTCCTCCTGCTGGCGTTGGTACAGCTTGTGCTTTGCGCCGAGGACTACTACAACGTACGAATCATTCCATCGGCGCTTCTTATTCCTCGCAGACTTCAATAACTGACTTTTCATACTTGACAATAGGTTCTTGGTGTTAGCAAGGAAGCGACAGACAAGCAACTCAAGTCGGCATATCGCAAGTTGTCCAAGAAATATCATCCAGATAAGAATCCGTATGCGTCCCTTTCTGTCGCGAATGCCCTCCCTCTTAATTCAATTTCGCTAACTCCACACAAGAGGCGATGAAACAGCTAAAGAAAACTTTGTACAAGTATCAGAGGCCTACGACGTTCTCAGCAATGCTGAGATGCGCAAAGTCTACGACCGGTACGGGCACGATGGTGTGAAACAACACAAAAACGGCGGCGGCGGTGGTGGCGGTCATGACCCCTTTGACCTGTTTAGTAAATTCTTTGGCGGCCATGGCCACTTTGGCAGATCACCCGAGGAGCCACGTGGTCACAATGTGGAAGTCAAAGTGGCCATCTCGCTACGCGACTTCTACAATGGCGCCACGACCGAGTTCCAATGGGAGCGACAACATATCTGCGAACACTGCGAGGGTACGGGCAGCGCTGACGGACAAGTCGAGACGTGCTCAACGTGTGGTGGGCACGGTTTCCGAATCGTCAAGCAACAGCTGGCCCCTGGTATGTTCCAACAGATGCAGATGAGGTGCGACGTCTGCGGTGGGCGTGGCAAGAGCATCAAGCACAAGTGTCCGGTCTGTCAAGGCCAGCGAGTGGAGCGGAAACCCACCAAAGTGAGCCTCGAGATCGAGCGTGGCGCTGGGCGGAACTCGAGGATAGTATACGAAAATGAAGCAGACGAGAGTCCTGACTGGATTGCCGGAGATCTCGTGGTCACGTTTGCGGAGAAGACTCCTTCTCCTGAAGACAATCCCGAGGGCGTGGACGGCATCTACTTCCGTCGTAAAGGCGATGACTTGTACTGGACAGAAGTCTTGTCGCTCCGTGAGGCGTGGATGGGAGACTGGAGCCGGAACCTGACTCATCTCGACTCTCACGTTGTGCGTCTTGGCCGATCACGCGGTCAGATTGTACAGAGCGGCCAGGTGGAAACGATTGTAGGCGAGGGTATGCCCAAGTGGCACGAGGAGGGTGACAGTGTGTACCACAAGTATGAGTTTGGAAACCTATACGTGACATATGAAGTCGTCCTGCCCGATCAAATGGACAAGAAGATGGAGACGGAGTTTTGGGATCTGTGGGAAAAGTGGCGCGCCAAGAAGGGAGTCGATCTACAAAAGGACAGCGGGCGGCCGGATACGCCGCCAGCAGCACCAGTGCGAGACGAGTTGTAATTAATGCATGAGCCGATTATATCTTGATAGGAACGGAATGGGAAGACAGCAGAAACATCAGAGGCCAGGAATGGCAATGGAAACGCACAAGTACATACAGATGAGAGCTAACCGTGTCAATGCCAGTACCCGTGCACAACCCCAGCAAGTCATTTCCAGATTGTGGTCCTTGACTCTAATCATCTCATGAACCATCGCACATCTTCCACACAAGTCATAGATAAATTCGTCTTAGGGTAGAGTTGCACGTCAGACTTCGCTCGACCCCTTACTCAGCACGGCATCAACAGCACCAACTTTTCCCCGACAACTGGCTGTTGGTATTATTCGAGCACGCTATATCTGCTACCATGGCGGCTTATTATATTCGGCTGGGTGAATTCGTGGCCTTTGAGTCGGGTTTATATTTTCGAGGATTGCGGAGGGGCATGGATCGGGCATCGTTACATACACTGAGCAGTGAGTACCAATTGAGCCATTTAATTTAATTGGCTCATTCTAGCTGTATAGAAGGAAAGTGCCTCATTGGATTAATCGCACTTATGATTGGAATATGGATATAGTCACCGTCATCTTCAGTTCTACTTCTCCCTTCCCTCTTCCCATCAGCAACACTCTCGTCGTTATCATTATCATCATGATCGTCATAATCATCAATGCCGCAAGATCCCGCTCCCAGGTCCTCTTCGCAGGGCCCTCTCTGGCCCGTCCATTTCGGAAAGCAGCCCCGAGCCCAACACATCACCCAACACCCCCATCCAGCTCCTCTGACCCTCCAGCGCACTCGTCACCTTCTCCACGAGCCGGTCTACAGCCTCGCCATCCGTACCACTGACCTGCCATGCCCCCTGAACGTCCCAACTTCCCGACCGCTGGCGTTGCCGATGAAACGTGCCCTGCCTCGTAGCCCCTCTGTTCTGGCTTGAATATCGTGCATCAAGCAGTCTGCCCAGGTCGTCGAATCGGTCCGGTAGATTTTCAGTTTCCTCTCCCGAAGTTGATGCAGAGTCGTCCTGGGAGTATTCATGGCGGCAAGTCAAGAGACGAGAGGACCTGGAATCGAGACGCCCGTCTCTGTGGTCTGTCGAGTAGTCGCCGTGCTCGTCATCCCAATCACCATTCTGAGGCCGTGTTGCACCCTCTTCCGAGGCCTCAGCTTGTGCCCTGCGATGCCTTTCCATCGTCTGCGCACTCTTTGGCGAGAGAGGAATGAATACTACTGACTTGGAGGCCGTGTTCGAATCCGATCCACCGCGGGAGCGATATGGCCAGTCTACATTATCTTGATATTGGCGAAAAGAGGAAAAAGGTCAGCTCCGTGTGTCTTTTATAGCTTTAGACGTGCTACTCGCTTCTTACTGCCAGGGTACCGTAGACGCACCATTTCCCTCTTCACTTATATGGGGTGTCTGTCTTCGGATTTGTTCACTCACATGGTCTGGTGGCGGTCGGTGCCCACCAGTCGGAGGCGGACCGGCCGGCGGCGGGGGTGGTCCGGGAGATGTAGCAGGCGGTCCAGGCGGATAGTCGGCTGGTCTGAAGCCTGCTTCGGACGGCATAGGTGGCGGTCCCGCTGGCGGCGGCGGTGGTGGCGGCGCGTATCCCGTGTAGTCTTGCGGGACGTATGGTTGGAATTCAGCACTACTCATTGAACGGCCGCTCTTCCCGCCGGGATAACGTGTACAGTTGGCTCCGCTGGCCATGGGGTGTTCGCCGGGTGTTGGGGGATAGGGAGGATAGTAAGCTCCGCCGGAAGCAGTCGGTGGTGAATGCGGTCGCGGGCCGGCATCGTCAAAATAGTCTCTCCTGGACGCTCCTTCGTGGTCTATCGCACCAAGTTAGCGGGACCGATACGGGCTTCATGTTTGCTACAATTCTGCGGGCAGAACGGGGGCAGTTCTTGACCGGATTGTCACTCATGAAGGGGGTACGGGCGGGGCGCAACACACGTCTTCTGTCGTCGTCATCCCTCGACCTCGACCTTCTGCTGTCTCTTTTATCTTTGCCCTTTCTGTCATGTCTGTCCTTGAAATCCTTGATACCAATCGCGGCGGCACCGGCAGCCGCCATATCTCTAAGCCTACTTTTGCTTCGTTTTCTTTCGTGCTGGTCGTCGTTCGAATCGTAGTCCGAAAAGGACCGGTCCCGTCTACTTCCTCTGCGTCGTTCACGTCGCCTGTCATCCAGATCCGGGTCAACCCCGCGTCTTGGAGCCACGCCGCTTCGGGAGTCGCTGTACAGGGGATCGTTTCCGTACTCAACTAGGCCTAGCTCAGGATCAGCACCGGCCTGTGAATAAGGGGACGGTACTATCGACCTTGATCTGCTGCGGTGCCTACTCCTGCTCAGACTTCTGTACATGCCTCTGCTCCTGCTGTCGTGGCGAGGGTAATTATCATCGTCCACACCGCCCACGCTCCGAGAACGCGCTCGCTCCTTCTTGTCGTTGTGGCTCTTCCAGAGCTTATTAGCCACTCCGGCTGCGGCGGCCACTCCGCCAATCTCGGCCACACGACGTAATCGAGACTTGCTGCGGGAGCGACTCTTTCCGCGGGACTTGGATCTTGATTTTTTACGCAAGTGGTTGATGATGCCAGCCGTGGCGGCAGTCCCTAGAGCAGCTTTGGCTGCCGTTGATATGCTGCGTCGCCGGCTCTTGCTACGTATCACTCGAGAGGCGCCAGATACAGACCTTGAGTAGTCATCACCAGAGTGATACCCTCGGGTACGGCTTCGTCCACGATGGGCTTCTTCTTTGTCAATCTTGTTTGACTGGAAGTACTGAGCAGCGCCTGCGGCCGCCAACGCCACAGCTCCGAAAGCGAGTCCCTTCTTCAGCAAATGGTGATGGTCCGGCGACTCTGAGCGGCCGTCTCCATATCGATCTCCGTAGGCACTATGGGCTCGGCGAGCTACTTCTGTACCCAGGGCACCCAGGGCCGCGCCTGCAAGAACTTTCCGACCGCGATTCTCTGGCAGATCCCCGTAGGCATCACGACGACTACCCAGCAGCGCAGATATTCCCGCGCCTGCAAGAGCGCCCTCGGCGAGGTACCTCTTGTGATGAGGACTTTCGCTGCGCTCCCGCCGGACCGTCCGGCGATAATGATAGTCATCGTCATCACTATGATAGTCGTCATGTCTTCGAGGTCGATGATCGTAGCGAGCCATGGCATAATCGCGTTCTCTATCGCCCCGATGGTGTCCGACCTCTCGGCGGTCATGGTGATATTGGTAACCATCCTCGTAAATATCCCGCTCTCGTCGGACCATTCCGCGATTTTTCTCTCTGTCATGAAGAACCACCACACCCGGAGACTGGCGCGGCACGATTATGGGAGCTGGCGCGGGCTCCTGTAGAAAGATTCTTTGCGGCTCGGCCGACTTTTGACGGATGATGACTGGTGCGGGAGGGGGAGACTGGGGGAGATAGTACTCCGTCTCCTTTCGATATCGTTCTATGTCATGGCCATGGCCATCGTCGAAGCGCTCCTCGGTCTTCGTTTCGACTCTCATCTCTTCAGCGGGACGTCCGTGGCGGGAGCGCCTTTCCCACTCCCTGTCCGTTTCCTTGGCCTCATACACGGTGATGCCGGATCTGTCCATGTCTCGGCGATGGTCAATGTTTGGCGAATAAGGGGCCCGCCCCGAGTATCTCGAGCGTCGATCGTCGTCGACATCTACCCGTTCGGTTCGTTCAACTCGTTCGAAGCGCTCGCTGTGCTTATCCGGCGCAACCTTGTATCTGGTCACCGTGGTCCGCCTGTAACGATCATCCTCTGAGTCGCTATCACGGGCGTATCTCGACATGGCAGGGTGCGGCGGACCGATCCGTCGTTCCGTTGATGGAGGCGCTTTGCTTTCGATTAAGGTTCAAGCCAATCAACGACGGAATTGTCTGTGCTCAGGGGAAATAGCACCAAGATTAGCAGGATCAACTGAGGAAGACGACTAGGGATTGTATCTGTTGGAGCGACAGATCATCAGCCAGACGCGAACAAAGATCAAGGAACGGTGTGGCCGGTCAGGAGGGTGAGAGAGGCGATATAATGGCGAAACTGGGCTGTCAGGGGCCTGGCGTTCATAAGAATGCAAATGGCTGGAGGCGAGGTGGGGCAAGTCAAGTTCGCGACGTGGACTCGCATCCGTCGCCGCCGCCGCGCCGCGGAGCATGTGAGCAGAATGTGGGGACGACTCGTCCGATTCGACCAATGGTCCAATGGATCTCTCTTTCGCGCACAAGGCACGACGTCATCTCGCCAACCGGCGGCTCAGGAGCACACAAATCCCCCCGGGCCAAGTACAACTGAGTCATTTGATTTCCTTGGCTTCAGTGTTCAGCATAAGCACGAGGACTCCTACGATGGGCTGTGCTGGAAATGATGAGATTGAGGGGCCTCACTGCTTTATCAGGCGCTGAATAAGTTTGTCGGCGCGGTCACGAAGGGTACAATAATGCAGAATCACTTAATAGACGATAGATACCTACTCTATACTCCGTAAATGCGTCACTAGGGTTGGTGTTGGTGTGGATCAACACGCTTGAACTCGGTCACCAACGGTGACTCTACCTATTGAGAAAACGCATGGATAGGCTTAGGATTCGGGACTCTGGAATCTGTAGAAACCAAAAAAAGTAACATCATCAATCACTAAAGCCACCAAAGCGACTTGCGGAAACGAAACCGGCCGGAGCCGGAATGGCTACCAAAAACTGTGAAAAAACAAGTTTCAGTCGACAGAGACAGGGTTCGAACCTGCGCACGCGAACGTAATTGATAGCTGATGAGAGAGTTCATTCAAGTCAATCCCCTTGGACCACTCGGGCACTCTGCCTATCAAGACTTAACTTGCTGTCAACTTGTCAGTAAATTGGAAATAATAAACTATTATGCTAGCACGCACTCCGTTGGCGTGTTTGTTGAGGTGTTTCACCAACAAGGTAAGGTAGATACCGTGGAAGGAAGAAGTACACGGTGTGGAGATATTCTCCATCTACTTCCCAACGTACCATAGAGAATGGGCGACCCCCATCAAGGAGTTTATGACGATGCCGACACAAGGTAGAAGCGTCTTCGTAGGGGACTTTAACCAACACCACCCATTGTGGGACAGGCACGGTCGAGTTTCTCCTGGCAGCTCCGAGATGTTGGAATTCACTCAGCGATGGCACCTCAGCCTCGCTACCCCCTGGGGGAGGTCACATGGAGTAGCAATGGCAAGCGCAGTGGCACTAGAAATAAAAGGAGAAGACAGAGAGCAGAGAACGTAGGCCAGACACCCGCAGGAGCTGTGCTACGCTACAAACAGAGGTCTGAGTAGTAGACCGAAAAGACGATAGATCCCGCAGGACAAGAGTAGGACTCGACCAGAAAGAATGAAGCGCGTCCCAAGACTTCATTGACTATCTAAAAATGATTGTGGGAATCACCCAGTTCATATCAAGCAATACCCTTCATCCCCCAACCAACAAGAGTGAATGATGATTGGCTGACGAGGTAAGCGGGAAAATCCGAACCCACTCGCAAGGGTGCAAGGCCGAGACAATCGAATAGCTCATCTCCGAAGTCGGCCCGTTTTCTAGCCCCCCTCTATTAAGTGGTCGCCCCGACCATATGGTCTCAAAATTCGACCACGAATTCAACCAAGAAGAAAGAAAGGATAGGAAAAGATAGACAACTTCGAGCAAGACAGGAGTAGGCAAAAGAAAGAGAAAGCAACGAAGGAAACTCAAGAAAAAAAAAAAAGACAAGACCTCCTTCAGTACACGCTCTCACCCCCTTAATTTCGCCCTCCCCATAAGCAATTCATCCCAAGACGATTGGAGGTATCCAGATCGAGCCTTCCCAGTCAGTCGGGTTCTCGGTGACCTTGTTCAACACTGTTTGAAGGAGGCGTTTCGTAACTTCGACCAAACCAACACTCTTGTGGGATTGTCGCAGTGCAACCCAGAGACCAACTTCCTTCTTTTTTTTCCTTCGCTTCTTGCGAACGATGATGCTTGACGAAAGCTCCCGGGATTCTCTCAACAGTTCGGAGCTGATTTGGCATGGCTCCATCAATGGCACGGAAACACGGTTCGCCAACGTCTTCCAGTCGATGGGCCCTAGGCCGTCACGTCCCCAAATTTCACTCAGAGCCGGAATTCTGCGCTTGACTGTCTTCTCTCCCAATGAAGGCACAGCTCGCGGCAGAGGAGTCTCATCATCACCACATACCTCAGTGATCGACATCCCTTGGTGCTTCTCTGAAGCAGGGACAGCTTCTAAAATCTCCATGATATCCTCATCAACCTTGTCGGGACTTTTGAGGATAGGCCGAAGTGTGACTTGCTCATCAAC
>SRPQ01000488.1:0-18334 GCA_018360075.1 Claviceps cyperi
AATGATGATTGGCTGACGAGGTAAGCGGGAAAATCCGAACTCGCTCGCAAGGGTGCAAGGCCGAGACAATCGAATAGCTAATCTCCGAGGTCGGCCCGTTTTCTGGTAGGAGGTATGTATGTACCTACCTATGTATGGAGATGGCAGAAATCGGGTGATTGATTGTGGCTGCGGACTTTTGTACGGAAAGGATTCAAAGGAAGGAAGCTTCTGGTCCAGCTTTTGTGGGGCTTTGTATTGCGTGCGAGGCCATGAGGTCGGCACCTTTTTCTCGCGATGCGCATGAAAGAGATATATCGAGTGACAAGTCCGACAACACTCGGAATACGCTGCGACCCGAAGAGCAATGCGTCTAATGCGTTGCTTCGCATGTCAGCCAACTCGGACTGGCCAGCTCGAGAAACGTCCAACAAAACCTAGGCCTTGAATTGTTTCGATGCACATGTCCATGCTGGCGCGCTCAGTCTCGTCGCCTTGGAGCGAGACCTCTTTCATGACCGCCGATGTGTAGTATGTCATGTGCGAGCTTGTGATGACCTCATCTGCGGTACGGACCATGGCGTTGTCTCGACGGGAAGCGCCTCGCGGGCACAGGTTAGGCGACATGCCTCGGATTGAGGCCTGCATTTCAAGTTGGAGTCTTGGACATGTCATGACGTCGCATCTGGCCAATTTCGCATTGTCGGGAGCACCAATGCGAGGCGTCAGCTCCCTCCGATGCCATGACGTCGGCGTACATACATCTAGGTAGGTAGGGCGACGCAATACGAGAAGTGGACGTGACTATTCAATCACATCGGAAAGTCTCTTTTCACATAGCATGTACACCTAGGGGCAAGGCGGTCCATTTCGTTTCATACGAGGGCGCACATGTAGACATGCCCGTGTAATACGAGCGGCCTTCCGTGGTTCCCTGAAGAAGAGGACAGCATGAGCAACTCCCGGCGCTATCTCATGTGTCTGACGCAACACATGATGGGGTCAGTCCTTGACAGAGGCTGGCTGACTTGCTATATGGGCTATAATACGAAGGCTCACTCTTGCTGTATTGGACCGTGGACAATCTCTGGCTGATTTGGCGGCGCAGCAAGGAGCAGCTGAAAACAACTGCCATCGATATAGCTGAGCAAGCGGCTTGCGACAACATCATCCCCGTGGTGCTCGAATTGCGTTGTAAATACCTGACCATGGCCATCTGGTGTCAAGTACGTGCGGCAACAGAGTGAGAGACCAACGGCTTATCGCGGTTCAGATCATCGGGGGCCGTTTGTGTTTCCCTTGTGTGACAGACGAGGCAGACCAATCGCTGTCGAAATGCCCCCGTGTCCAAACCATCGGCTGACCGCCGAGAAGTCAGTCACAGTCTTGCACCCATATGATCCCAGGCATCATGCTTTCTCTCCGACTGCACTCGTGAGCTCATCAACATGAAGCTCACTCGGCCATGATGACCGCAACTGGACCCTTTCCAATACCACCGCATGCCACTTCCAGTGCATACCACGTGCGGCATGTATGCGAGCATGCGTCACGGGCGCATAGGACGAGGGGTGATATATTCATGCGCCTATGTCGCGATGTCACTTTAGTCGAGGGAGCCTGATGGGGAATTCGGACTATCGTCACTCGTGGCCTCAACCAAGCAATATATACAAATCGTTCGACCACCATGGGAATGCCTCTCCTCCCTCGCCGTCTAGATGACGCGCAAACGCCAAAATAATCGTGTAAGCCTCACTGGAGATATACTGGACTTGTCATGCGAAACCTCGTCCAGTCTGTGATCCTCGGATCCCTCGCCGTGATAACACATGTACGAACCATAGCAGCCATCACGCCGGTTTCCGACGCAAATATGACGGCTCTGTTACGATGTCGTGATGCCGAACTCGCCATGAAGGCCCAACCCATGTTCCTCATGGGGCAAATGCTCGCCCAGCCACCCTGTATTCCCACGCTCGCCACGTCGAGCGGCAAACAAGCTACTCCCTCGAAGCTGTGTTCGTGGCCAAAATCGGGCTGTGATTGCAAAAATCCAGGTCTTCCTGTCGGGAACTCGCTTACCAGCTTGCCCGTGTATTTCTCTTACAAGCGGTGTTCGGAAACGGCCTTGAGGGTCGCGTATAACCTGTTTTATACAAAGGATGGGTTTACGCCGCGGGGGCTCTTTGGGCATGCATTGTGAGCTTGTTCACCATACTGGGAGGTTTTTGAGAAATTTTGTGTTTGTTCCAACGAGCGGGCGCGTCATCCGACCACCTGGGATTGAGAACAAAAGGAGAGGAGAACCAAGGTGGTTTGACCGTTTATTCGTGCTTATATGCTGATGTTTTGGCTTGCAAAGTGACTGGGAGCGCGTCGTGGTGGTCTGGAACAAGACTGATAGCGAGTGGACGCCATCGCAGCTGTTTCTGTCACAGCACAAGGGGTATCAGCGCGTGGACTGGTCTAAGATTGAGAGTACTTTTCAGGCTGATGATGCGAAGAAGCCGCGCGGTGGGTGCGATGGCCAGAAGAACCTGGATCATCCGAAGGTGCGGACCGGCCTATTCATGACTCATGAGCACAGCTCTGGTGCGCTCATAATGGTGCCCAGAGTCAAGGAGGGCATGTCTTTGAAGAAGCGGCCCTGATCCAAGGTGAATAATGCTAACCCGGGCAACCCAAGGTCTTCATTTCGAGCGCGAAACACGATATGCATATGGAAAAGAACGCGGCAAGTCATGGTGCATTCTTCCCAAGGTCTTCGCGTTCTGTAGACTAACCCCGCCCATGCAGATTTGGATCGATGTCTTTTCGCAATTGACAGACAATGCGTATCGATCTGACGATTGGTGGTACTTTCCCAAGAGAGGTATTTATTCTTCCGAATATCTCACACGCAAGTGTTTAGAGAGAGAGAGAGAGACCTTTGGCGCTGACGTCTCTGGCTTCGGGCAAGAGGACTATATTCTTGCCGACTCGTCCACCGAGGTGGGCAAGCTGATTGCCAACTTTGACTGGAGGGATGCGGATTCGACGCCGCCGCGGGTCGCAGACAGTCTTTGCGACGCGTAGACAGAGTGAGTATTTTTGCACAAAGCTCGTGAATCTTGGATAAGCGAATCAGCTATGGTTGTTTTGGTCCAAAATCTGATCTACAACCCAACGCTGATCCGCGATCACGTTAACAGTACCCACACGTATGATGTGTGCTGTACCTCATGCGACGGATGAGGTGTGACTTGGTACATACAAGGGTGTGTGTTGAGGGGCAAGTTTTTTACAGCGTGTGCTGGAGTGACTGTGCGACTTGTGATGCTGCATTTGAATATATATCTTATACGGCGATTGACTCTAGTTATGACCAGTGATTGATCATACATTAGGTATCTCTCGTGGGTGTGACCTTTTGAAAAGGACACCTACTGTATCTAGTGGATGTGTCAGAATGGAGGGGAGAAACGATAATTGATCTTGTATTGAGTCCGAGTTTTTCCTCCTGTCATGTCACTGACATGTCCTCTTTTTATCTTCCAAGTACAAAAGTGGGACTCTTGGATTCTAGAGCTTCTAGAAGATACTCTTGTGCGACCTTGGCGCATTCTCGGTCATACCTATGTAGCTATGTATGTAACTCAGTCCCAACGCCACACGGGTACCGAATGTCCGACAGGGTGATTAAGTTAGAGTTAGTCAGGGGGGTAGATGTTAGCTAATGGGATTTGCAATGGGACGTGTGGCAGGTGGCGATGGGGTACATTTACCGATTACCTCCCCAATGTACGGAGTACCATTGGTCCGTTGGTTCCGATTGGCGGACTTTTTCGTAGTAATATGTACGTACATGCTCCGTACGCAATTACATAGCCGAAATCACCAAAAGAACGGACTATAGTCTATGTCACGGTCTGTACAGCGCCGTCTGTGACTCTGTGCAGGCAGCAGGAGTGACAATGCACTCACTATATAACCATCATTTGCTGCCATGCAACTTGGTCACTTGACCGTTGGGCGGGACGGGTGGTAATGCGTTCCTCACAGCAAGCCGAGATGAGAGCCGCGGAAAAGGAAAAAAACCAGCCACTCACAACCTGCATGCCCCCGGTTCCCCAGCTTTTCCCCCGCACGATCAGCCATGCGGCCGGAGACGCTAAGACAAGTCGGGTAAAGGTTGTGTGCAGGGGAGAGAAGAAAAGATGGAGGCCGGATGGAGTCAGGACCATGGCAAGGTACCGCATTATCCCAGAATTAGGGCCATGACTGGGACGCATTTCTGACGAATCAATGTGTGAGCTATGACCATGCTAAAATAGTAAGGCCCAATGTTCGTTGTATGTATCTTTTATGTGGGCGGACGGCCTCAAGAGGAAAGGTGGCAAGCGGGGCACCATTGTACCTGCTTGCTACTCAACAAATCGTGAGCGAGCATTTCAAGCAAGCGTCTCCCGCGGTGGCCTTTTCTGAGATAATGCGGTAATTGTCGTCGAGAAAGCGTCATCTCCGGGAATTGGCTGGCCTTTTCATTCGAACGCGCTTGCTTGCTTGCCCTTGGTTCGTTGGAGAATTTTTCTGCAATTCGTTCGCGTGACCGCAAACCCAGGCTATGATGAATAGAGTCGTATAAATTGACCAGCGAACCAAACCCAGCACAGATTGCTTTCTAGTCTACATTCGTACCAAACCAAAAGTTTCATAATTGATCAAACTTATCAATCAGCAACAAGCAATCGAAAGTCTGACCTTCCAATGCGGCTCACCACCTCCTTTCGGCGCGCCACAGCCGTAGCCGGGCTCGCGGCTGCATTCCCTGCGACTGCGACTGCGTCTCCCGTCTCGGAACCTCCCCTTGCCGGTGCGAACCGCACGCCGTCGTCGTGCCCGGACTACACACATTATGCGCAGATACCACACGAGCCTTTCTCCAGCGGTCCGCTGAAGCTGCCTTATATGCGGCCGAGCGAGGAGTGCCGCACGTTTAAGAGTCCGGCTGTGGAGGTAAGCCAGTCGGTGAACCGGGAGGCTAGGGGCCTGGAGCGCATACACTATGGTTCTAACATGTGCGTGGCTGTAGAAAGTAATCGAGGACATGAAGACGCGCATCAAGGATCCTGATCTGGCGCGATTGTTTGAGAATACCTTTCCGTCTACGCTCGATACGACCGTCAAGTATTTCGATCCTGCGGTCAATCTGGCCTTCATCGTCACGGGTGTGAGTTGTCTTGAATCAATTCTCCTCAACAGCATGTTTTTGTGCTGACCATTTTTTCTCGTAGGACATAACGTGCGTATCTTGATCGGTTAATTGCGAAACCAATACCCGAACTAATCAAATTCTCACCAGGGCGCAATGGCTTCGTGATACGGGCAATCAGTTCGCCCACCTTTACAAATTGCTCCCCCATGATGAAAATCTCAAGGCTCTCGTTAAGGCAGTCATTAACACAGAGTCGCGGTATATTTCTCAATATCCATACTGCGGTACGACCGTTTTGGGCCCTGCCACACGTGTTGAATGGAATGGACATGTCTGACTGGAAACTTGTCTAGGGGCTTTCCAGCCGCCTCCTGAATCGGGGCTGAAGCCGACGGTGAATGACTATGCCGTCAAGGTCAACGTGAATCCGTGAGTTTCCGTCACATCTCCAGTGGACACTGGAAATTCCGGCATCGGAACACCAACACCTTCCGCTGACATAACTTTTTTTGCATGCGTAGACCTGTCGACAATCAAACTGTCTTTGAGTGCAAGGTAATGCGTCCCGCAAGAAACCACCAGTCCTTACTTTGTTGCTGATGGAAGATTCCTTCTAGTATGAGCTGGACTCGCTGGCTGGTTTTCTCAAGATCTCGCGCTCGTACTATCAAAACACACATGATACGTCCTTTATCAACAGCAACTGTAAGATGGTGTCATACGCACACTGCACACCTCAGTGTCTCTCTCTTTTTTCTTCTTCTCTGACAATCTTTGCCAGGGGAGGATGCCATGAGCAAAATTCTGCAGACAATCGACGAGCAGTCGCAGAGTTCTTGGTCCAACGACTGGGACTTTGTCAGCTACTACAACTGGACAGGCACGACGGGATCTCTGTCACCGCCTGTGCCGAATGGCGGCAACGGAGAACCCAAACAGGCCAACGGCCTCGTCGCGTCAAGTCATCGGCCCTCGGACGATCTATGCGTCTTCAGTAGGTTACCCTTCACCGCATCTCCTCGAACACATCTCGCTGCAATTGCGCTGTACGGGTGATTCCTGACTCCATCTCACCACGTAGACTTTATTACATCCGACAACGCCATGTTGGCCGTGGAACTAAGCCACGTAGCCGACATGCTCGATGCCGAGCGCAAGCTGGGCTCCGTGTCAAAACAAATTCGTCAGTACGCAAACGTGATTCGAAAGGCAATTCTCAAGCACACAAAGACGGCCAATGGCATCTTCGCGTACGAAACAAATGGCTTAGGCGGTCAGTACATTATGGACGACGCCAACGTACCAAGCCTCGTCTCGTTGCCCTACCTGGGCTTCCTTTCCCGCAACGATAGTACCTACCAAAAGACAAAAAAGGCCATGTTTTCACGCGCGAACCCCTACTATGCAGTCGGCAAGGCTTTTACTGGGATTGGGTACGTTTCCACTGATCTTTTAAGTTTTTCGTCCCCCTCCCCCTGTCTGTCATGACCCAAGCGGCCGACGAGGATGACCCATGATTTGCTGACACGAGAATGCCTGCCTCTCCATTTTTGTGCTGCATGAATAGAGGTCCCCACGTCAACGCAACGTACCCATGGCCCATGTCCCAAGTGTCGGGAATTTTTGGCACCGATGACGATGAAGAGATCCTGCAACGACTGGCGATGATCATGGATCATACGTCTGGGCTTGGTCTGATCCACGAAAGCGTGCAGATGCATAACGGGAGCGACTTCACGCGGCCGTGGTTTGCATGGGCGAATAGCTATTTTGCGGAGATGGTGCTTGATCTGGCGGCGAGGAAGCCGGCGCTGATCTTGAAGGATGAGACGCCTTATTTATTGGGTTAAATTAAGTGAGATGATGCAGCCTGTCTGCATAATACATCCTGTTAGTCAGACTAGAGCTAATCGGCATTGCATTGAATGAATCCGTTCTATTCGTCGTATTGCTGCTTCTGCCGTTGCCAATGCCGCTATTAATTCTCGCGGCGAAGCAAGTATGTACCGAGAAGATTGGTCAAGACGCAAGGGTTGCCAAGACTCGACTTGTCATGTCTTGGCTAGGGCTGATAGTGTATGCAATACTATGCACGCGGCTTACATATCCCGCACGCACGCCAATTTGTTGTAGGTATGTATTTTACGAGTACGCAAGTAAAGTCATGTTTTGTACGTCAGGTTTCGAACGGTGCGAGCGCCACAATTTCGAGCATCTTGGGGTGTCGTTTCCCTGTTGTTAAACAATGGCCCCAGGTAATATCGAACCAGCAGGCTGCAGAACAACTTGAACCTTTCTGGCATGCCGACACAGGCATGGATTACGATGCGGGTGTATACATTCACCGATGTTTCTAACCAACCATCTATCTACCCGTCGGTCATTCCTCACTGCTCAGTCATCCGCCTTGCCTTCGGTACGAGTCTCGCTAACCCTGAGTGTTGTCCGTTTCAAGTAAGGACTTCTTCCTGTAGACGCAGCCTCGCTTTACTGAGAATGCATTGTCAAAAAGGAGAGGACGGGCCTAATTTGCGACAGCGACATTAAAATGCATACAGTAGGGAGAACGTGGGCAAGTGTCAGGGACAGTGTGTGTGGTACAAGGGGCAGGTACCAAGGATAGGTGGACAGGTCGCAGGAGACGTCAGAGTTTGCGGTGGAAGGCCCATAAGACAGTGGCCTCACACATTGTATGGTAGAGGCCAGAGATTCAAACCTTCAAGCACTGATCCCCACCTTTGGCATCATTGTGACATTGTCCTCAGTCTTCACGCCGTTGTGACCTCCCTAGCCTTGACAGCAAGTCGGTCACGAAAATGCATGTTTTGCGGCTTGAAATCGTCGACAGAAAAAGGTACCGACAACGCCACCATCATGACGACATTCATCAGCAGTAATCAGCTGTTGAGCATATTATCATGGAGGATGACGATTCTGACGACCTTGCCATTGCTGTATTGATGTTATTGCAGCTGAAAATGCTCGGGATAATGAAAAGAGTAGTGTATCGGCCTTATCGCCTTCAAGAGCACATCCATGACCGGAATCCTCATGAGATTCTTCAATGGCAAGGCATTGGAGGATCTCGCTCTTCGCCAACCGCATCGCGAGCGCCGAGAATTCTGCGAAGAACGTCTTGAAGCGCCGAACAGACTCTTCGTTGACCTCTTTCGAATGCCAAAGGACACGTTCACTGAGCTCTGTCAATGGCTTTGTATCAACGCCTCTGTCATGCCTTCGCTATATTAATCAGTGCCAAGTGGAGCAAAAAGTCATGATACTCCTCTGGATATGCGCATACAATGAGCCGCAAAGACACACAGGGTATCGGTTTCATTTAAGCCAATCGTCAGTATCACGAATATTTAACGAGTTGATTGATACAATGAGGGAACTACATACCAAGCTCATTCAACAGCCAAAGCCAAATGCAGTCTCAGTCTTTGTGGAATTGAATGACAAATCTCCCTGAATTTCATCGATTCGTGATAGAAGAAGATGCCAAGGATGACATTTACCTCACAGCGTCGATTCTTTGGTGCTGCAGGACACTCGGAGCAGTGAGAAGAGAGGAGTGCTCTTTCGACCCTATCAGCGCCTTCAAGAGCATACTAGTTCTCGTGATAACCTTCCAACCCTTGTACATACACTAGTCCCGATGTCTGATGGAATGAGTGGAGAGAACCCCTGACACGCGGCGCCGCACAGCACTGTTGCAGCGCAGTCGCAGCGGGTTTTAGCACTCGCGGGGGGTATTGGCTGCTATGTCGACGACAGGGCGTAGTAGCATCTGCCGCTGACAAGGCCCGAGAAAGCCCAGCAAGATCTGTGTATGTATCTGTAAGACCCATCAAAGCCTCATCAGGAGCGGACTCTGCTTGTTTCGTCCAGCAAGCATCGAGTGCCTACATGGGTGATCATCGATAACATGAAGGAGGATGAGTTGTGGACCGCAAGCGACCCGCCGGCCGCGCTGCCGAAGCAATCTTCCTAGCGCGCGTGTCCTGGGTGTTATTCCCCTGTCCTTGTACATACCTTATATGTACGTATTAGGTACCTAATATGTAAATGGCTGAAAAAGAAAAGAGGCTCAGGCTCGAGGTACCTTGGGCATTTGGGCATGAGCAGTCCGACCCTGGACTCAGCGCACATACGGTGACATGACAAACAGACGCCAGGATTGCTTCACGGTCACGGTCATGGTGTTGGCTGGGGCCATACCTATGATGTTGGTCGACTGCTGACATGTGTACACATGTATTTTGTCAACCTTTCCATTATTTACCCAATTTTGTCGAGTTCTGACCTGCACGCAAATCCTAGTTGCGTCCAGAAACTGGCTTAGAAGAATCACGTGAATCGCAGAAGGTATCTCCACAGCAAGTGTACCTACCTAGGTACCTAAGAACAGAGGAATACTCCGTAGAGTATGTACATATGTACCTACCTAAATGCTTGCCGAGGCACGACAGGGGCTGGGGGGCTTGAGAAATGCCGCATTGATGAGCGCAGATGGAGGACTGACGAGCATCACCAGCATGGAGAAAAGTTGGAGATCAGATGGCAGCATGAGGCTCGAAAATAAGTGCCTGTTTGCCAGCACCAGTTAACGGACCAGAGAGGCAATAAAAACATCTGCTGCCAAAGCTCTGGTGTGGGGGAAGAGAATGAGTCTGGTAGGTACCTACCTTAGGTACCTAGGTACCTTCCTTCCTTGGACGGAAAGGTGGAGAAAGGGTGTGAACGGCGAACGCAACCCACAGGCATGCTCTGCCACACACACGCGCTTAGTTAGTTATATATAGCATCGTTTTGTAAATTGTGCATTGTCATGTCCTAGAAGCTTACTCGGTACATGTATCCTTCTTCGGACGCCGCGACAGAATAGGAAAGAGTACGTGACGTGAAGTTCAACAATTTTGACCAGAAAGAAATGTCTCTCACACTGCCCTCGTTGGATCAAGTGGCTGTGTAAAGCCATCGAGGGGTTGTATCGATGGGCATGCCAAATCACGAGGATGTGTTTGTGTTAGTCGCCACATGTTGGTCGTGATGGCTCTTTCTTCCAAGTTCCGCGTCTGGTGGTGGGGTGGCGCCTTCCTTCACTGGAACCGCTGGAGCTGTTCAAACAGGAATGGCTCGCCGGAGCATCCAGCGCGGGGCGTTTCTCTCCTTTCCTCATTCTCTGATCGCCGCTTCCCTGTTGCCAGAGGCGTTCCGTTCCACCCGTCAATCGCGGCGTCGATTTCCAGCCGGCCCGGTCTACTATTTCATAATATGTATGCAGCACAGTTACATGCGTTGTACAGGCATCACATCACCATCTTCGCGCGAGGTTCATCTCCTCGCTTTGCGTAGATCAACTCGTTGTCTTGTACATCGAGACTGATGGCTGCTCTCGCCCTCCGTTCCCCGATCATGAGCTGTTGAGCGGTCACCAGGATCAGCCCATCTCCCGAGTCCCCCCTACACGTTTCTCATAATCGTAACAGCCACTTTTCTAATGTTGTCGGGCGCCGCGCCTGTTACGCCATCACGTTAGTTTGCTAGCCACATGCATTCGTGTTTCTCCAGCATGTCTACGGCAAAGACGACGAAGAGGAGCGCATTCTCCTGCGAGCCATGTCGTAGGCGCAAGGTACGTCTGGAAATTCTGAAAAGACAGGCCACTGTTGTTGGAATGGACGCATCTCGACCGACGCATGTCTTGCAATGGTGCACCAGTACGCGTGTCGTACCGCGGCGCCCTTGTTGCGGAGGTCATGTCTGATGCCTCAAACATGTATTTGCGTGTGGAACTGCTCACCACTTGTCCTTTGTTTTGCTTTTGATAGGTAAAATGCGGAGGTGAACAACCTATTTGCCGGCGATGTTCCGCTCGAAATGATGATTGCATCTACAAGCTGTTTGTTCCTCGATCTTGCCTTTCCTCGTCAAGGTACGACTTATGTGAGTCGAGTTTTCTGACCATCGCCTTCACCAACAGGAATCCTACCTTGTCATATACTCAACGCCTCGAAGAACGTATCAAGGAGCTGGAAGATCAAGTAAATAGCTTGGCGAGATCACCGCCGTCCAGAGCGGATTCTTACCACTCGTCCCCACCAACGAGCAACTTGAGTGACCCGAAACACGTCTCGTCCCATGGCTCCGACGAAAACGCAATCAATCGGAATATTCAGACTCTAAGAGTCGACGACCAGGTAGGCATCACGTATCATGGGGCCACCAGCTTTATCCATCTTCTCAGCGACCGCAGCGGAACCGCCGGTCTGGAGATCGCACAAGTCAACAGTGACCCGGATATTGATGGTCAACGACGAGAACGCCTCGTTAGCAACGCTTGGCACCAAAGAGCCATGGAGAACTTGTTCGAGATCCCTGTATGAGCTGTCAATTCGTTCGAGGCAGGGTGCAGGATGAGATCGAGGCTGAGATTGAGCCAGTTGGACAGTGTTGTGACTGACAAGTCGCCCAGGAGCCATTCCAATATCTCCTCAACATGCACTGGTGTTGGCACCAGCCACTCTTCAATTTCATCTATCGGCCAGTCTTCACACGTACGTATCAAGGTCACTGCCACACGATAAGCGAGATCAGACTGACGATTCGAAGGCGATATGCAGGCCATGGGGCCTTACTACTCTCATACGCTTCTCAACGCCCTGATCTCGCATTCCATCCGATGGGCGCGAACTGACCTGTCAAACTGGAGAATCCTTGATGAAACGTATCGAGGCGGCAGCGTGTTTGGAAAATATGCCAGAACCTTGTTGTTCCAGGAATTGAGTGATGGAATCTGCACAATTCCAACCATACAAACCCTTGTCTTTCTTAGCGCGCAAGAATGCAGCCTTGGGAATACTGCCCAGGCCTGGACGTACAGCGGCATCGCTTTCCGCTTGGTAGATCACCTGGGCATTTGCGTAGATGGCCAGCGTTTTCCAGGTTCCGTCCCTCTGAGCGATGAGGAGTTGGAGATTCGTCGGCGCATTTATTGGGGCTGTTATTTTTGGGACAAGCTCATTTCTCTCTACCTCGGTCGCTCACCTTCTTTACAGCTCACCGATTTCTCGCCGTCTCATGTCATGTGTAAGTCCTTCAACATTCGCGCACATCCCCCTTTCACTAAGAAGACATTCTTTCTGATGAAAATAAAAATGAACGCAGTGGACGACTCAGCGGAGAATGACCTGTGGGTTCCTTTCGGAATTCCTGAGACTGAGTCGACATGGAAATATCCGCCTGCCACGGCGCACTCGGTGTCTTGCTTCATGAGCATGTGCCGCCTTTCCGTCATTTTCAACGAGATTCTCCTACATATGTACGATCCGCTGTCACAGAACACTGATGCAGAGATGCAAGCTTGTCTCGATCGTCAGGAGCCGAGGTTGCAGCAGTGGTGGGACCAACTACCCGACCATCTGAAAATTGATCCGGCTTCGCTGCCTCCCTTGGCACCTCCTTCTCATATTGTGACTCTAAAGTAAGGACGTCCTGAATGCCATCCTCGTAATCGCTGTTGAGATGCCCTTGGCGAAAGGACGAAGTATGTTGCAACGGCTAACCTCGCCTCTCAGTTGCTTGTACCACGCCTTCAGAATTCTGCTCTATCGGCCAATACTCACTGGAAGAGGCCGACGCGATTGCCATGATGCCTCGACCATAAAACGGTATCTAGTCGAGAGCGTGACATCAGCAACCTCCATTATTGCCATTTTCGACCTTTTCTGCAGAACGTTCACCATGAACTTTTGCCTATTGCCCCTCGCATATTGCGTATACATTGCGTCTTCCATTTTTCTTCTGCAAGTTCAGGCGGCTCCAGATGATCATCAAGCCTTGCGCAAACTCGATTACTGCGCCCAATGCTTGCAACAGGTCAGACTAATCAGCCCAGGTATGGCACTGTCTTCCACTCTTTCTGTTGTTATTAAAGGTGCTCGCGCTAATTTGGTAACCACAAAAAACAGTCATCTCATCTGCGCTGAACAACATTAACAAGGAACTGAGCATCATGGGCATCGCGATGGAAGCTGTCCGCCATACGGCATCTCCAACACAATTGTCGCCACCTACAAAATCTGCGGCGCCCACAAGATCTGTCCACGAATCGTCACCGGAGTCACATCGACATGGATCTGTAATTTCGCATCCTGTGTTCCAACCATCTCTCGAGCAGAACTTGGGTCTGGATACCATGCCGATGGAGCCGCATGTTTTTGAAACAATGTCAACTCTGCAGCCGCTTAGCATTCGAGTAGGAATTATTGACGACACGGAAAATCAGACAATTTATGCGTGAGAACGAATGGGGCAGGATACACTGAAATAAAGCAATTTATGCTCCTCGTCCGTTTCAGAACGAAGCTGACGGCCTTGGCCGTCAACTTTCATTCCAGACTCGATGGTGTCGCAGGGTATATAAGGGTAAACACCGCACATCAGAGTGGCCAGACGGCTGCGCCCATTCTTTTGTGCGATAGGTGGGACCGATGACGTATGCGCCTTGATTTGGATCTTGGTAAGAAATGGCTCTTGTGCGACAATCTGTAACCATGGGGGTACACAGCGCACTGAGGAAACTGAAATGTAACTTGGAACTAAGAAGATACGTGAGTGGTTGTCATGACGCGACACATAGATTGAGTACGAGCTTGTCGGACCCGGCGCGAATCAGTCAATCGGATGCGATCCCGAAAACACGTTAAATGTTTCCAAAATATATGAGAAAAAGATTGAACATCAAGAACCCCGTGTAGGGCGATCTAGAGGACGACTTGGGAGTATTGGGGCCACACAAGTTCGAACGAGACTTTGTTGGAGTCCCCAGTTTTCATGAAGCGAGAGAGCGGTGCATGGCACAACGGAGCCCAGCAATCATTACCATGTGGTGACTGGTAGCCAACAGTGGAACAATGAAACAGAGTAACTACCTAAACTTATAAAGCTCGAATATACGGCATTGCAACGATGAGGCGTAGACAGCGTCAGGTCTAGGGTCATGAAATCTCTAATCTCTGACGAATAGAATGGAAGACGGTCTGTCGATCAACCCATCAAAATTCTTGGACGCTAGCGTTGTAGATCGCTCATACTCGACAGCCGCGCTTTTTTGAGGTATCTTGGATTTACATGGCTCCCTGCCTCAATGCTCATTGACTGGCGTTTTGTCCAGTTCCGGCCGGAAGCCGCGCAGTGATTGGCCGCTGCCGTTGTCGGAATGGCAGGACAAGAAACCCTGGGAGGGTTGAAAAATGGGTTGGTAAATGATAAATGGCACGGAATGTTCTCCTCATCACCTGGTGCCTCGAGAAAAGTTGCGAAAGTATGTCAATAAACCAAAATCCCACGCGACACCGACGCCACGCCCCCCCTCTCCAGTACCTATCCGCACTTCTTCTATAATGGTTTCACAAAACTATTCAAACTAAATCATATTCAGAACAAACGTCACCGCTCTCTTTTTCCTGGTCCTGTTCGCATGTCTACGGCATCGCTTCGGAATCAGAGCCAGATCGAGACCCAATCAGACACCCATTTTCACAGCTCCTACATTACCCTCGTTCTCTCTCTTTATCCTTCTCCTCCTGAGCCCTCCCCTTCTCAAATGTACTCCCAAACCGCGTCCTTCGCCACCGCCGTCTGGGCCACAAAAGCAACGCACTGCCTATTAGGCGGCGCAGCTTGATCCATGCGAGGAGCGAATACCTGCCATGCGCTGGTCGATCGGTTGATGTCCGTGTTGGGAGGCAAACAGGCGAGCATGCGGCGCCCGACCATCGCCAACTGGTTCAAGGGGATGAGGCTGAACTTTACACTGGTAGATCCGGGGGGGATATAGGCTGAGTGAGGTCGGGTGAAGGAGAGGGAGGTGTCAACACCGACATAGATTTGTTGGCCGCCGGGGACGATGACGTTCTGGGGGTGGGTTGGTTAGCGAGATGTCATCAAGGTGCAATGAGTTCAAGATGGAGACACGATGAAGAGGCATGTGATGCAAAAGACGGTGGATATAGAATGGAGATATGGTGAAGAGACTAAGATCAAAAGGCAAAAGATTGATAGATGACATATGCAATGAAAAGGGGAAAAGAAGTGAATGTGGAAGAAAAAAAATGAAAGAATGTCGAGGAGTATTGACTTGCAATAAGAAAATGAACTCTTCACTCACCAGAGACCCTGTACCCTGCTCACTATTCACCCAAATAGACGTGTCTTTCCCCTTGGGACACCCACCCAGCTTTTCGACATTGTCAGGACAGTACTGGCTCGTGGGTTTGCCGATCCAGAACTTGCCCCCATTGGCAACCACGGGCTGGTCGTTGAGAGGCGAGCCGGGCAGATTGGCCGTGAGGCTGAGGGCAGAGGAGGCTATGGGATCGGCCGCTGCGAGGAGGGGGAGGAGAGTGGCGAGTGTGAAGGAGAGGGATGGCTTCATGATGGTTTACTTGGGCGCGATGGAGGTGGGAGACCCTGAAGATGGTAATTGATGAAGAAGACGGATGGTATGGATGTGAGACTATGTTATGTGAATACAGTGATGATGGTTGGATATACGTAGAAAGATGTGAGTATCCAAGTAGAGCCTCAGCGAATGCCGTGGATGTGAGTAGGGCGGATTACCATTTTATATCCATCTCATACCGTCTGGCATCTAGGTACATACTCCTAGGCGCTCATTGTCGCATGACCGTTCTCGCCGTAGTGTCCTTCCTCTTTCCCGGACGATGGCAGAACCTCGTATTTTCCAAAAGGATTAGGAAGTTGCTCCGGGTGACAGAGACACGACCCCTCGCGAAAAGAGCCCAAGGTTCCAGACTGGCCTTGAGCGATGTCTCGGAAGTCGGGGTCGCCGTCTTGTCTCACCTACCTATCTATTCTTGTGCCACGGCTATGTACATATGTGTGCGACAAGAAGGAACGCTCGAGAAGAACACCTGTTTCCATGCTTTCCCTCTAGTTCCTCGCTTATTTCTTTCCAGAAAACAATGTATGGGGTTAGCTTGTGTTCTTTTATCTTGCGTTGCTTTCACATCTTTCTTTCTCGTAGTCGCTTCTTGCGTGTGCTGCGTTGCACGTGTGAAGTTAGGGGGAAGATGCCCATCTGACTACCTCCTACAGAGTATGTACATACGTACTCTGTCTAGTTATACCAGGTACCTCTACGTATATAGCTGAGACGTGGAGTTACAGGTTCCGCGTCAAGATCAGCTTACTCCGTACGGCATCTGTTCGGTGCGTCGGCAGTCTGTGGCTCTGTAGCTCCAGGATTCCCGATGTCCAATCGACTTTGCCGTTCCTGGCCGACAGCAAGACGCGTCTCGGTTTCGCGTGGTTACAAATTTACAATGTATGTACATGCAACGGATTCAGTCGTCCTACACGTGTATTGCTCGGACTTGATCGGCCCTTGAACTACGGATGCGTGCGTCCTGACCGCGTGTCGAGAAAACGATGTTGAGTTTTCAGCCCGGCGCACAGCCTCCCAGTGTGACCTACAAAAGAAAAGAAACTGGAGAAAAGTTCATGACGAAGCAGACGAGTATGTATCCGCATAGGAAACTGAAAAAGGCAACCCGCCACAAGCGGGGCCGATGCGCCTGCATCACATCATCATTGTTGTTGAGCAAATTGGGGGGCAAAATGGAACTTTCGTGTTGACTAAAGAGCTAAGTCTCCCAATTTGTGGGAACATGGGAATATTATGTACATAGGGTGCTGGTGCGGCCGTCACGTGATGCGGCTGCCAGCATGGCTTATTCCTCAATAATTGTCGTCATTCTTCATCCAAGACACAAAGTTGCCACCCCACTAACCTCCACCGCCCTCGGCGTCAACTACCGACATCACCACCACATTGCCGGCATAGTCCAAGAAAGATCCGAATTCAAGAGTCCACAGACAAGAAAAGGAACACGATAAAACGCTATGAACTACCTCCCCAACTTCATCACCCGCCTCACCAGACCCTTCAGCCAATCCACCCGCCTCTCCATGACAGACTCCTCAGCCTCCTTCGCGCCGGGCAGCGCCGTCCCCGAGGGCGCCCAGCGATGCACCCTCGCCGCGGGCTGCTTCTGGGGCACAGAGCACATATTCCGGCGGCACTTTGCGAACAAGGGCCTTCTAGACGCCCGGGTTGGATACATTGGTGGTGATGTGGAAGATCCGTCTTACCGGGCTGTATGCGGGGGGAAGACCGGCCGTAAGTGTACTTCCTTTCATGGAATGAAAGAAGCGAGCTGGAGAAGAAACCGAAAGAACCTCGGTTCGGAGGAGAGTGGAAATCAACAATGAGTGCAATAAATGGAGCATAGCGCTCGAAAAAGAGAAAAAGACAAGAGACCACTGCTAATCGCACCATGTTTGTAGACGCCGAAGCCGCCCAACTCATCTTCGACCCCCGCCAAGTCTCCTACCGCACCCTCCTCGAATTCTTCTACAAGATGCACGATCCTACCACTCTAAACGCCCAGGGCCCTGATACGGGTCCGCAGTATCGCTCAGCCATCTACTACCACGATTCGGAGCAGGAGCGCACTGCGCGAGAGGTGACCCGCCTGGCTAACGAGCAGTGGTGGAAGGATGGCATTGTGACGGAGCTGGCTCCCGCGGGGCGGTGGTGGACTGCCGAGGAATATCACCAGGAGTATCTGGGGAAGAACAAGGGGGGATATGAGTGTCCGAGCCATTTTGTGAGACCGTTTGGTGAATTGAAGGGATAGGTTGCGTGAGTGCTTGGTGGCTATGTCATGTGTACGATAATGTAATATCTCGGAAAAGGTTGGGTTATAGTATGTGCGGAGGAGAATCGACGTATGTGAGAGCTTTGTGTTGCGGCATCTTGGTGATATCTTTTTTTATCGCATCTCCACATACATGTCCATGCACATTATATACACGAAACTTCCACTTTCGTATACAGATAATTGCTGCTACACATCTTTTCGTGAACCTCACAAGTGAAAGAATGTATTAGTTTAACTACCTAGTCCGGTTTCTGTTTACTTGCTTACGCAACTTGAACAAGCCAAGCCGCACTTCGAAGAGAGGAGTTGGTCTCTGCGCTCAATCGTCTGGAAGATAATTCATACAATTTCAATCACCCACCACTTTCCCCCCTGACCAAAAAAATCGATATAGGTATGAAAAAAA
>SRPQ01000489.1:0-18308 GCA_018360075.1 Claviceps cyperi
GGCTGCATTTCTTTTTTTTTTTTTTTTTTTTTTTTTTTGATATTCACAAAGCTGGAAGCGTTGGGGAGCGCGCTTCAAGGGGAGCAGTTTGCATTGGCAAAAGTGGTGGGTTTATATAGCCACGGCGTATTTCTTTTGAGCTGCCGGGCTCTGTCAATTAGTTGTTGCTGTAGTGGGTGCCGGGAGTCAGGGGGCTTTGAGCTTGGGGGGGGTCGGGATGTTTGAGTGCTGTGAGGATGGATACATGATGATCTAAAAACGATGTTCATTATGTGAGCGCCAGGAATGAGACAGTGAAAACTAGCATGGAGTAAAGAATTGCCATGTAGGGTACATGTCCAGACTCCAGAGAGAGGGTTGGTAGGGGCAAAAACAATGAAAACGATTCATGACAAGGACAAACATGATGATCCAGTGTTAGAGGATGGTTTGCATGGCAGAAAGCATGGACGTTAGTTGGTGCCTCATTTAGTCAAGACTGGTCGGAATCGATTTGCTTTGCTTACTTATGTATCCTCCCTCCCCCGTTATATGCTTATATGCCCAAAGCAGCACCTAAAAGCTACGAAGACCAGCTTTCATGCATTAATTGCCCCTATAGATGATAGGGAGCACAGACTCGTCCAGTCATTTGGCAATTTACATGTAAATTACATCTTGCTATATATACCTGTCTTGTGGTCTGATTGTGAAAAATCATTACATTAAATTATTACTGAATGAATAATCGTCATGAGATGTGGCCATTCATTTATATGGAGTCATGCTACCTGAGATGCTTCCTTGACCGCCGGGGTAATATCAAAACAGCAGTGCCAATACCTCCATGCCGCAAGGCAGGCTATCAGTGACCTTTGATGGTCTTGTGCAAGCAAAGGCAGGGATTCCCCTCCCCGTTGTACTTCCATGTCAATCGTCCCCTGGTCGAACCTATCCCGATTCCCAGTGGTTGTCGCCAGTGGGAGCTCTTTTTCCTTCGTGGGACTCGCAGCTCGTGGCTGCTATATTTCACAGCGATACGCAATTATTTCTGTGTCTGCGTTTCGTTGTATGAGCAGTAAGACACGGGCATGCTAGGTGCACTTTATGCCATTGTGTGAACAAGGCGGGCAGACTCCCTCCGACGCACGTTTATAGAGGAGTTGCCCCTAAGCCGGACCTGCATCAAGTGCTTCCGCATCTACAACGTTTCCCTGTGTCGTGTGCTCTGCGTGACATCGCAGCTGAGATGAGAATAGCACCATAACATTCTCCGTGTTTGCGTTCGATTCGTATGAGCAGTAAGGCATCTCATGGAGTACGTCCTAGGCCGTGATGTGAATATCGCGGACAGGCTTCCTCGATGCACGCCCGACTTGCCCCTTAGCCGAGCCTACGTCGGGGATTTCGCATCTTCAACGTTTGTCCGTGTCAGTTTGGCCATGCCGGGTGGGTCCGTGTGTCGTGGCGGCCGAGGTGAAACGGCAAGAAACTGCTCCATGCCGCGCTCGATTGGTACGAGCAGCAAGCCAGGCCATTTTTGACGTTCGGAGCTATGATTCAAGCAAGCCCCTATCAGGCAATCACCCCTTAGACGAACCGACACCAATGGTTTTCCGCCGTCCATCGCGTTTCTCCTTGACCTCTGGCTGCTCTACCCGTTGTCCATGGGGTTTCTCCTCGACATCTGGCTCTACCTGTCGTCCAGGACCTGAATCTAGCTGCGTCATATTCGGCGTCGGCGTGGACGAGCTAAAGTCTGCCTCGATGCACTCTTGACTGCTTGCTTGGTTGCTTGCTGCGCTAGTATTGGACTATACAGGCAGTAAGCTGGCACTCGATAGTTCCTTGGTCAGCTCGGGGAGGCTTGACAGTTTATCACTTGAGTCGGAATGGCGATTCTCTGCGACAGGATCCATGCTTGGGGTAGAGAGGTGATATGGACTTGTCATCGCGGTCGGTCTGGGATGGGAAGTACTCTGCGCCCGCGGGGGATGCGGCCTGCTTTTGGTTTTGGCGTGGGCGGTGAGCGGACGCGAAGAGGGTACCAAGTCGTGATGCGGAGCCATGCTGTCGTAGGATCTCACGTGAGGTCGTGACACCGATGAGCGGTGGGAATTCAAGTTTGAGTGTCGGTCTGGCTCATGCCTGTCTCCGCTAGTGATGAAAGCTAAAGCACGCTGCGCAGAAGGCGACAGGAGAGTAGCCATGCTGTCATTCTGCATCAGGTCTGATGAGGGTTCATATTCATCTGGGTCAGATTCGCTCTCTTTCTCGCCGCGTGTGCCATTGTCGTCGTCAAATGAAGTTGTTACTGCCAAGTTCCGATCTTGCTTGCGGGTCGCTTGTTGTTGTGATTGATGTGACTTGTGTTTCTGATGATGATTTTGCTCGTCTTTTTGCTCTTGTCGTTGTCGTCGTCTCTGTTCTTTGTCGTCTGACTCGCGCATCAAGGCATCGAAGCGAGCAATGGAACTCAGTTTTTCATGACCAGGAATAGGTGTGCCAGCTCCAGGAATTTGGCCCAGTTGAAAAGCACGATCCAAAATCGTCTCCCCTGGCGCAGGGGGTGAAGAAACATCCACGATGGGCGAGAGTTGTTGGCTTTGAGAAGAGGCTACGCTATCCCTGCTCTTGATTGGCGAACTGATGGAGGATGACCAGCCTTTTGAGGAATTCCATCCCTCGACGATCTGCCCTTGATGTCCCCCCTGGAGGCCCGGAACCAGAATATCGCCGGACATAATGGTGGTATAATGTTGTTCCGGAATCGCATACGGCGTCCTATGAGTCGAATGAGGGTTGCTGGACGGTGAAGAGAGGTCACTACGTCTTGATCGCAAACTCGGCGACTCAGAGCACAAGGTCGCGCAAGGATCCAAAGGCGCCGTCGAGTAGGCGGCGGTGGCAGATGAGTGCATGTGGTGAGGGCCTCGGTTGCCGCTGCCTGGTCGTGACACGTGGTCTTGTCTCTCGTAATTTGGGGTCTGAAAAAAAGTCGGAGAGACGGGTGAAGTAGGGCTTCCGACTGCATTGCTCACAGAGCTCTTCTTTGCCGTGATGAATCGAGCCCACTCATGGAGGCTAGGATGATAGTCATCGGGCGGGGTGCGAAACCACAATGTCTTGACGCCCGAATCTTTGCTTGACATGAAGCCTGCGGCTCGGCTGGATCGGCGCTTTCGTTGATTGTCACAAATCGTCACGACAAGAGTCGGAAGCACAGGTCCTTGCTTGCGATTGGAGATCTGTTGAACTTGACAATCAGACACATCGGATAGCAGCCATCGCTGTATGGGCTCCCAATCCTCCTACCAGCAACGCTCATTGTTAGTCGAAAGGAGAAAGAAGGTGAAAACGAGCTCACGAGCTCAGTGGCTCGGCTGATAGGCCGTCGTCCGTCATGTTACCTTGGATTTGTAGACGGAAAGATAGACCTCGTCGGTGTCATTTCTGTTGATTGATTTCGAAATGACGCTATTGACAAGGCTGGAGGTAGTCCGGGAGAGCGCCTGGCTGCCATGGCGATCTCTGCGCGTGTTCTGGCGGCATCCCACGGCAACGTATCTCGTCTACGTAGGGACAATTGAGTTAGCTCTCCATGTCGTGGCGGGTGGCGACTGAATAGCGGCGTTCCCTCGGCAAGCAAGGTAGACAGCCTCATATGAGCCAACTCGAGGGCAATATACGCACCTTCCATGATTGTCTTCCTAGGATCTGACTCCGATCGGGAGGAACTTGAAGGTAGCCATGCAAGCTGTCCATGGCCAGCGAACTGGGAGAGGGGGGAGCAATTGCTGGCAGTAGGATTCGAGGCAATGCGACTGACTGATGGAGGGCGAATTGCTAGGGACCGAAGGGCATTATGAGCGCAAAGGGACGGAAAGAGACAGGAATTCAAGCGTCCCAGTCCGTCGTCAAGAAGTCCTTGGTGCGTAGCGGAGGTAGTGAAGGACAATGAGCTGGGGCGTGGTTGGCGCGACCGAAGGCCAGTCGAACTTGAAGGAAGAGACAAGACCGAGACTTGCAAGTTGCGACGCAAAGGGCGCGGAACCGTGAGAAGCGCCAGGGTGGACAGGCAGGAAGAGCGGCGCAGAACAACGGCGCAATTACAATAGCTATCCAGAACAAACGCGCGAAACGGCGCCCAGAAAGTTCAGGAACTGTACCCAGAAACACTGACCGACTCACGAGGAACCAGCGAGCGACGATGTACGGAGGCGCACACATCAGGAGAAGGTCAAGAATGGGTCGGCCTCGACGGTGTTGGACCAAAATCCACTTAGACCATTTGGACGATGCCGGATTGGGCGTCGAGGCAGCAAACAGAGGAAGGCGTGGGTCGCGGCCATGGACACAAGGCAAGGAAGGAAGGACCTGGCCGTCCTGACTTCTGAGTACGTAGGTATGTATAGTATGTATGTGCTCGGGTATCATGTACATATGTACATGCACATATGTATAATGTGTGTCTGCATCTTGTCTCGTGAGCCGTGCCAGCTGGTCAGTCCGTCTCCCACTGCCTCGCTCATTCGTTCGCTTGCTCCTTCATCTGTTCGTTCATTCATTTCTTCATTTGGTCTGATCCAACGAAGACAAGATGGCGCACACGACAAGGCTGGGAGCCTGGAGGGTATTTCGCGGCCGGACCCGCCGCCTGTCGCTTGTCGGGGTGATCCATTGGACCGGCCGGGGGGTTGACGAGTTGAGACGAAGTCGAGACGGAAGGGGCTGCACCTTGCTTTTTCCGCGGCTTGGGGCTCATCCCGATGGCCAGTCAAAACTCGACGGCAACGACAGCAACACGACAACGACAGGGACCATTGCTCATCAACGTTGACGGTTGGCCAGAACAGGAGAGGCAGACGTAGAATGTGAAATTAGACTGCGCGCATGCGCCTTAGTTGGCCATGATCTACGGCATCAATCACTGAGAACGTCCGAGGCCAACTTATTGGTCAATCTGCTCTGTACGTAGACACATGTACGTACATAGGTAGCTTCATACTTGCCTTCCTACTTGGCTCTCACGCGCGGGAGACGTTACAGACGGCTGGGATTCCGGACACGGGTTAGCTTGCGGCATGAGGCACGGCATAAGAATCGGTCGCGCAGTGGGCGAATAGCGGAGCGTTCCAAACCGCTGGTTCCCAGGCGATACACCATACACCATATGGCATGACGTTGGACCATTGACAAACTATGTAGAACGATGGGAAGCGTCGATGACCACAAAGCACACGTTGCACAACGCATGCAGTGCTGGGCGAGTAAGGGGCCAAGCGCCGGCGAGTCATTATCAGATTCTACGGAGTACACACAGCGGACGGATATCCGGACGTGGCTGACAGGATCTTGTCGGTAATAACGGACTTTCGGCGAGTGCACAAGGCACAAGATACATGTATGTACAGTACAACATACAAGGCACGACTTGGCTAAATATGGCACACGCCACATCGGGCATTGAGCGGAAAGGAAAGACGATCAGGCGCATTTCCAGATCGCGCGTTCAATTTCCGGGGTGCGTCGTCAATGCTGCAGGTTGCCATTGGACCGCTCCACGCATCTCTACGTCGATTGCTCGTCAAAGGCTGCCAAGTGAGCTACCAAACAGGAAAGTATTTACCGAGCAGAGAGCCACCAGCAGGGTTGAGATGCCAACATTCTTGTCCGCTGCATCTATATGCTCACCGCTCCTCAGCATCAACACGCCACTCACCCACGGCTAAACGTGGGCGCTTCTTTCTCGCTTCTCTGTTTCCCTGTGTCGTGTCGTTCTAAAAAGCGAGTTTCATACCCACCTAGTGTACCGAGGAAGAAATGAGACAAAGAAACTGAAATGGATCAAAGGAGAAAAAAAATGCAAGACGGAAGAAAGATGAATGGAAAAGAAATGGAAAGACGGCAAGGCCCCTTGCTACAAATACAATCCTAGTTGGTGCTCAGAATCCT
The DNA here is from genome assembly GCA_018360075.1 of Claviceps cyperi. Classification (NCBI taxonomy): domain Eukaryota; kingdom Fungi; phylum Ascomycota; class Sordariomycetes; order Hypocreales; family Clavicipitaceae; genus Claviceps; species Claviceps cyperi. The sequence continues at coordinate 5,935 of SRPQ01000489.1, forward strand.
GGCGCGTAGTCGCAGCCTCTCGCAGACTGCAGTACATATGTACCTACCCAAGGATGCAGACGCGTCATGCGAACCCCCTTGCTGGCCCAACACACAACACACCGCGGCAGGCAGCCGGAGGTCCTGAGTACATACTAGGTAGAGTATGTAGAGTAGAAGCCTAGAAGCCTAATAATCAGAGGGCTTGAATTGAAGCGAAGTACCTAGCCGGGAATGCCCAAACCACACAAAACAAATCGATCCGGGCAAGTTGTAACGTTGTACCGAAATTGAGTAAGTAGAGTATCCCTATTCGCTGCTGTGACGATCTGCACCCCGCCGTGCGCGATCGCCTCGATGTGTACGAATCACGATTCACCACACACCACTGCGAGATGTCAGTAACGTACACCTATGTCGCAGGATAACTATACAGGGGTATATACCGCACATTAGAGTGGCCAGACGGCTGCGCCCATTCTTTTGTGCGATAACCTACAACTGCGTCAAGAACCCACCGCGTCTGGTCTTATGGGAATCTACACCGCCATGCAAGAATTCCTACGTACCTTGAAAGATGAGGACCAATCCCCGTAGCCTTAGATGTGACGGCGAACTTGACTACGTGATGCATTGCGGACCACGCGTCAATGTATCGAAGACTGGCGGGCATTTCCGCATGTCATTGGTATCGACGAAAACTCTAGAAACGAATCGTTTTGATCTCTGTTCGACAGCAACAATAGCCCATCACAGCTCACAATACAATCTCGAGTCAGCATTGACCTATTTTCGTCTCAAATAGAAGGATTCTACGAATGGTTTCTTTCCAAGTCCAATGAGTTCCTGAAAAACACCACGTCTGCAATCCTTGTATTGTCACGACAGACATGAATACGGCACTCGGAAACGCGCTCGACACCTCCTTTCCAGACACGCACCAACAGCTCTGCCTTTGGCACACTGACGACTGCGTTCCAAGTCGAATTATCATTTTAACGCTGGCAGGACGGTCCCGACGAAACCACGATCAGGTGACAGGTCCGTGAATGACACCTCACACAAACCTACAACCAAACTCGAACAAGGCTTTCACTAGCCTGGAAAGAGTGTGCTTTATGCTGGCAACCTCGCTGACTTTGGCAGGATCCGGGACAAGATCTACGACACATACACCGCACATGCTACAGCAAATTGGCATATTGGACTAGGTATGTATCTGATTGAGGCAAGGCACTGCCAGCTGGATGCCATGGCGTGAGCAATGGATCTATTACATACTTCAAGCATCAGACGCACAGGAAGGCAAGTCGGGTTAGACGAAGCGCGTGGGGTATGCCCCTCGGGCTTTGCCGCCGCTCATCTCGTGCGTGCGTCTGAATCGATCTGATGCTTGAATTTGAGTCGCTGTCTGGCCGCGGTGCCTTGTTGAGCCCCCCAAGCTTTGGGTTCTTCATTCGTCCGAGGATTCGTCGTCATCTCGACCGTCGCGTTCTGTCAATATTTGAGTCTCTGAGTCGTTCAACGTGCGCATCATTCCGCTGTGGAGGAACAGTATGGTAGCTGACGCATGAGAACAAAATTGAATTCGTATCGCAGTCTTGTGCGCTGCTAGACACACTGGAGAATGAAAGGTGTAGGATGGCACGCGTCATGTGTCACGTGACCCTATTCATATCCTGTGACTCCCCGTCCCTTTGGCGGTCCGGAGGCTCACTCACTTCCCTACACGGGCCAGATAATAAGGGGTACGTATGTACATTGGTCTAACTGCTCACTTTGGCCTACGATAGAAGTACCTAATGTGTGTACGTATGTACCGCAATTGTGAGAGCCTACAAAGAGCTACCATCACTTATCGCAACATGGTTCGACCGGGATCACCATTTTGCCCTCTCTTCTTCAACTCTTCAAGAGCTTTAAAATTAGAATTCATAATTCGCGATCCTCGTCTAAGAAGCTCCCAAAAGCCAACATGCGAAGGCAACGCGACGAAATATTACAGCGGAGAGTCTTTTGGCCTTTTATCCCTGATAGAACTAGGTATCTAACGTAGTAAGTAGGCTTTAAGACCCGATAGATGAGTAGCCGACAGAGACGAAATAAATTCCACATAATCAGATTATGATCCTGTTCCGATTATGACTCTGAGGCTCTCTTCATCTCGCTTACGTCTGTACCACCCACTCAACCCTGTAACTCATCACAACGCTCATCACAACGCTCTTTGGTATACTCTCTCCCTAGGGTAGGTAGCCCTGCTGTGCTACGCGCCCACGCAGCCTATTTCGAAATAGTAATCCAGCCCAACCGCCTTGAAGCCTTGTCATTGAGTTACGGTACCGACAAAAGAGCACTCATCGATCACGAACGGTGTGCCAGTCAACCTAACGCACATCGCCAATGCCAGCTGTTTACGAGCGCACATTTTTGGGACGTTTAGGCCGCGGCCGCGCCTAGGCCATAGAACCGAGAATACCGTACGTACGTGTACCGCGATCCACGACTTGTATCTCCATCCTTTCCGCGCAGAAGATATGAATCAAAAAAAATATGATATTCGGTGTAAGTTATTTATTGCATTTATCACTGTCGGAATCGCTGACCAAGGCATCAGTGTCACATGATCGGAATGCACTAATGTGGTACGTGCGTGATGTACTCATGCACGCTCATTGGCTGCAGCCGTCGCAATATTGTAGAATAAAGGGCTTCCCCCCTTTATCCCCTCTTGCCTCATTTCCTAGTCTAGAGATGATGAACAAGAACAGACACGACGAGAATTTACTTTGGTTACAAATGCATGCATTGATATTTATTTGCTTACCCTGTTTATCCCAACAATTACAATTACTAACACCCTTGAGCCCATATGCCTTTTCTTCTCTATGCGTGACGACTAGATACCATGTCTTAACCAAGAAAAAAGAAACGTGTAAGACTGTAATAGAGGGGATGGGAGTGATGCCTTGGAAAAATAACGGGGGAAAATGCAGGGGGGGGGGATAATGAGAAGAGTAAAACCAAAAAAAAGGTAAATATAGACAAGAAAGGCGTGAAGCATTCCCTCATGGTCTAGCTACCCATCGCCGACAGAGCAGAAACCATGGATCCTCCTAGGCGATTTCGGATGGTGGCCGCCAGCCATTGTGGTTGCCTGGTGGACGATTCCTGAAGTCGGCGGCTCTAGCTCGATTGGACCATCTAAACAAAAACGTCAATCAGTGGCTGTCCATTCCCAGCAAGGAAGCCAAAACTGCGCTCGTCAATCAATCAGTCAGGATGGGTACTTGGATGAACCTACATCTTGATGGGCCCTTCGTCGCTACATGACGCAATCATACACGGATCTGCAGGATTCCATGTAGCGCCATTACACCTCTTTGTGTGTCCTGATAGCCTCTCCACAGCAGCCCCTATGCTCTTGTGCCAGATGAACATGCAGCCATCTTCGCTGCCACTCACGACAAAACTCTCATTGGCGCCTCCAAATGTGGACCTTATGATGAAGCGGTCCATCTTATGGCCGTGGAATTTGTGGATTGTGGTTCTCGTCACCAGGTCGATGAGTTGCGCTTCGCTATCTGCTTTGTTGACGAGCAGTGATCGGCAGTCCTGACTGATGGAGAGGGACGTTGGTTGCGTTCCGAGATCTAATTCGTATTCTAGCTCGCGCGTTTGCCCGTTATATACGTATATTGTAGTCATGTTGTCCGCGGCAACAAGCCACCGGCCGTCAAGGGAGGCGCCTAGTGCTTGGACCCGATGCTTCTTGTTCCATTGCATCAACTCGTCTCCCGCCATGTCGAAGGTGCATATGCTTCGTTTGCTGTCCAGCGTTCCGAGAATAAATGAGGCGCCGTCGGCAGCCCAGACGCAGGCGCTGACCGGCTCATCGAATCTCGGTAGCTTCTTGATCAGGGATCCAGTCTACCAAACACATGTGTCAGAAAGTGGAGTCTGAGTTTTTGAAAACATTAGAGGATGAAGGGAGAAAACGAGAAAATATAAAAGCAAAGCCCTACATACCACTGTATCCCATATCCGCGCGTAGTTATCCCGCGAGCACGTCACAAGCATCTGATCATTTGGACTCCACGCGATGCTCGCCACGCCAGACTCATGATCCTTCTGAACATGAATGACTAACGAAGCCGAATCCATGAATGTTTGCGTCTCCCATATGGAGACGATGTTTGTGGATCCGCACGAGGCGAGTCTTGACCCATCATGAGAGAACTGCACTTCCCAGACTTCTCCCATGCCGGCGTCGGGGAGTTCCAGGACGACTTCGGTGGGGAAGTTGAGTCGGTCGCATATGTGGTCGGAGTACAGTGAGGGAGACGATGCCGCGGTGTGGTAGATGCAGTTGTTGATCTGACTTTGCTTGACTTGTTGGAGAAGAATGGCAAGACGGCCCTCTGGCAACATGACTGAGGGCGAAATGCAGCCTGTGCACGGCATATTAGCTTCCTGGAGTCTTGAACCTTTATTCGCCTCACGCAACTTTCAGAGGGGAGGAAGAAAGCGTACTTGAAAGATCTATGAGGAGTCTTTGACGTGACTCGCCTCGTGCCCCATCCCAGTTCGCTTTCGTCATCAATTCATTCGTCGAAAGGCACATCAAAAGGCTTGACAACAAATGCAACTTGCCCGTGTCGTGGTGCAGTGGCGTCAGCTCGTTCCGGAGTACTTGCAGAGCATTAGCCGTGTCTCTCCTTTCTAGCAGCTCCAGAAACTTTTGTTGGCGCAGCCAAAATCTCATAATGACTATGTTTGAGCCGGGGGATAATAATAGGCCGTTGCCCTCTTGTGAGCTATAACCGCCACAACCGCCTTGCCCATCACCCTGCCCCGAAATAGTAGCACCATTCAGTAAATTTTCCGCTTCGGTCCAGGAACCTTCGAGAACTGCTGATCGAAAGGCCGCCACGGTAGGACTTTCCAGCTTATGCCCACTGACTTGACTGACACTTTCCGCAGCTGCTTGATAGCCCATATCGGACAATGCTTGGATGAGGATCCGTGTCACCTCCTCTCTGTCGTGGCCAAAATAGGTGTACGCGAGCGGCTCTGACACTGCCCTATTGCCTCCGCTCGACGAGCCCATGGCAGCAGATGAAGCAGCGGCCCTGCGTGAGCCGTGGGCCGGATCCTCCAGCGAAGCGGCGGACTGCGAGGCAGGCTCAATGGATCCGTGCGGGCGAGCGCCCGCACTTCCTTTGCCTGCCGCTGGAGACGTAGCTTCCGGATCCATTATTGAGAAGAAAAATCTCCTTCGCTTGGCCGGGCTTGGAGAGGCAGAACTAAAGAGGGTATCGGTAGCGGCTGTGTCAAGGCTGGTACTGGTCGGCTCAAGGTCTTCTGGCAAGGAAGAAGGGCCAGACGACCGCCTTCGCCGACCGAGAACTTGACTTGGTTGGCCGAGAGAAGCGCCCGGTCTTGAGTTGGAAGATTCTATATTCGCAGTCGAGGCCGGAGCGGATTCGGCAGCCTGATTAGAGAGATCGTGGGGTGGGGATAGGTCAAGTGCTGAGAGGACCTGGCTCGTGAGCTGCTCTGATGTCGGCGATGGAACTAACTCGTCCACGTTGGTGACGGGGTAGAGCGAACGGGAGTCGGAGGGTTGGTCCACGTCGACCGATCCGCGAGCAAGCCGCGGGCGAAAAAACAGCTTCAGTCAACGCAATCGATCGTGCAAGGTAGCGGCCGGTGGTGAGACGATTCACGCTGGAAATCGAAGCATTCGATAAGAACACGGTATTCACTCTCGATGAAGATTCTGAAGCAGGTCAAGAATCGTGCGGCCGTTTGGGGAGTCGTGTCAATAATAACGGGCGAACACGACAGAGGTCCTGACAGATCCGTTGAATCCGTCCCAAGAGTCGGCCGGGTAGAAGCTCATGTGATGTGATGATGGCAAGCAGGAGATAAGATAGCCCTCGTGAGCCAAAGGTAAGGATGCTGCAGAAAAGGATCAATCGGCCTGGTTCGTTTGTGCAGGACTGGAGGTGCTGTAGGAAACGTGGGCTCGGTGATCTGAGAGGCTCGCGATCACGGAAAGGGCAAATGTCAAACGTTGGTTGAGAGCTTGGCGGAGCTGGGGCAGGGCAATGTTGGGAAGTCGTCACTGTCAGGCCGCACGCACGCTATGCTCTGTTATAGGTAGGTACCTATGTATTGTAGGGGCCAGGCCGTAGGCAGCAAGCGGGGCCGGGGCTGAAGCCACGCTTCATCACGGCGGACAGGCAAGTTACATACAAGTTACAACACCAATGCTCCCAGATAAATACCTGCCAGCCACTCTCGAGTCTCAGGCGATCCCCCAAACAACGCTCCTGCAATGCTTACGATCCCTCCCTAACTCCTCAACAATACTTACTCTATCACTTCCAGTGTCGCCGTCGTGACGAACCTAGCTTTTGCAGTCGCAGATCAAGCATCGTGCCAAAAGCGGCTTGCGCGGGACTACCGATTAGCACCGAAGCGTATCCCGACATGCCACGACATTATACACTCTGCCACGTCCTTCAGGCTTCCACAATATGGCACGGCATGATAAAGTCTATGGGACCTACAAGATTGGCTTGGCGATGGGTTTCTGACAGCCTGAAACTCGTCATCAGCCGCCTCCTGCCTCACCGTCAGCCGCTGCATGTGTAATTTGCATAATGGGACGGTCAAGTCCGAGTTGAGCCGATGAGCTCTTCACCCGGATTCTCCTCGATATGACACTCTACGTCTCAACACTCCAACGATCGACGATCCAACGAAATGCACTTCTGAGCCTACGTAGATGCTGTGTCATGACGTGACCCAGTGCGGCCCTTCCGTCCGCGGAATTACGATAGCCACCAGCTTCTCTTTTTGCATCAACCAGGCAGAACGTGTAGATACTATGTACGTGACATGTCGTGCAGAAAACAGTCATCTTGGACTGAATCTACTCTCTACGTATTTGTCGGCATTCTGACAGATTTGTGGCTGTCCCCTGAACCTGTCTTTCCACCAATTGTCGTGAAGCGGATGCCTTGGAGTCACAGAGTGTTGTACTTGTGTGAAGGCTGGCGTTGATCCTCACGTCTCTCCATTGTGCTTGGCGGAGCGATGCTGCATCAGATCGAGTACGGTGACCTCATCACTCTGATCAAAGAGCCTTCGCATTTGAACCATCGTGACCCAGGCTTGGCTGATCAAAGGCAGAGAAGCTATGTATAAACGGAGTACGGAATGAGTATGGACATGTAACATATGTATGTACATAGGTACCTAGCAAGCTTAATCTTTAGCAGTGTCGACTGCGCCACATGTGGCTGCTATCGCCAAACGGTAGTACCTGATGTATCATGTACCTGCCCAGCTCGAGGCCGACGTACCGGACCCCTGCCGGGCATTGATGCAGCAACTCAGTTTCAAGTCTGTCTTTCCATGTTAAGCTCCTGATCTGTCACGACTCACGCCTCGATACCGTCGTGTCCACACTTCAGACCCGGCCTCGCAGCATCACGCCTCCTTCAAACGTTGACCACCGATTTTCTCGACGACCCACATTCGTCCTTTGGGCACTAACTCTAACTCATCCTGCCAGTCCTGAGTCTGCCATCCGACAAGCGACTTCCCGCGGCTGAATCCCGGTGACGCCTCCCCCTCCATCCAGTCAACAACGGGGGGCCGCCACTCCGAGCAGTAGCCTTCGCAGCCGAACGACGATACTGGCAGACATAAACACACCACGTTTCGACAACCTCGAGCTACTATAGCGAGGCCGTTCTTCAGAAAGCAATCATGAGTGGTACTCTCGCGACACCGGGTGGTATCTCGGATCCCGCCCTGATCCAGTGAGCAGCTCTCCCCTAATCTGCTCGACAACTCGCATGGTCCGCGCGGCTTGCGCGAAGCTACTGGTGCTGACGTTTGTCTCTCTTTAGACTTGTCAACAAGCTTCAGGATGTATTCTCGACGGTGGGTGTCAATAACCCCATTGATCTTCCTCAGATCGTCGTTGTCGGCAGTCAGTCTAGCGGTAAGAGTTCAGTATTAGAGAACATTGTGGGTCGAGATTTGTAGGTTACCCCCAGCATTACAAGCAGACGACAAGCCAAGGTGCCCTATGTGCTCGTCTAACATTGATGAATTGCAGCTTGCCTCGAGGTAACGGAATCGTGACGCGACGTCCTTTGGTGCTGCAGCTCAACAACCGCCCGGCGCAGTCCAACGGCGTCAACCCCGATGAGGTGTCCAATGCAGATGACAAAGCTGCGAACGCGGACGAATGGGGAGAGTTCTTGCACATTCCCGGCCAAAAATTCTACGACTTTGGCAAGATACGAGAAGAGATTGCTCGCGAGACCGAGGCAAAAGTTGGAAAAAATGCGGGCATCTCTCCGGCGCCCATCAATCTCCGAATCTACTCTCCCAACGTCCTCACTCTGACGCTGGTTGATTTGCCTGGTTTGACCAAGGTTCCCGTCGGCGACCAGCCCCGAGATATTGAGCGACAAATTCGAGAAATGGTGTTGAAGTACATTGGGAAGTCGAACGCCATCATCTTGGCTGTCACATCTGCCAATATTGATTTGGCCAATTCAGATGGTCTCAAGCTTGCGCGGGAGGTCGATCCAGAGGGTCAGCGGACTATTGGAGTCCTGACCAAGGTGGACTTGATGGATGACGGAACTGACGTGATTGACATTCTGTCCAATCGCGTGATTCCGCTGCGTCTGGGCTACGTTCCGGTTGTGAACCGTGGGCAGCGAGATATCGACAACAAGAAGGCCATCAACGTGGCCCTCGAGTCCGAAAAGGCTTTTTTCGAGAACCACAAGGCGTACCGGAACAAGAGCTCATACTGCGGCACGCCCTACCTAGCGCGCAAGCTGAATCTAATCCTCATGATGCACATTAAGCAGACGCTCCCCGACATCAAGGCCAGAATCTCCAGCTCCTTGCAAAAGTACTCGTCCGAGTTGGAAAGCTTAGGTCCATCCATGCTCGGGAACAGTGCCAATATCGTGCTGAACATCATCACCGAGTTTACCAACGAGTGGCGAACTGTCCTAGATGGCAACAACACGGAGCTCTCGAGCACCGAACTATCCGGCGGTGCCCGTATCAGCTTCGTGTTCCACGAACTGTACGCAAACGGCATCAAAGCGGTGGACCCCTTTGACGTTGTCAAGGACGTCGATATCCGTACCATTCTGTATAACTCTTCCGGTTCTTCCCCAGCACTGTTTGTTGGCACAACGGCTTTCGAGCTCATTGTCAAGCAGCAGATCAAGCGCCTCGAAGACCCCAGCTTGAAGTGTGTTTCTCTAACATATGACGAACTGGTCCGCATTCTGTCTCAGCTGCTCGGCAAGTCCTTGTACCGCCGATACCCGTCGCTAAAGGAGAAGATGCATGGGGTTGTGATTGCGTTCTTCAAAAAGGCTATGGAGCCTACTAACAAGCTTGTCCGGGATCTGGTGGCTATGGAAGCTTGCTATGTCAATACTGGCCACCCGGACTTTTTGAATGGTCATCGCGTAAGTTGGGAATCTTTCCATTCTCCCGGCTACACCGGCTACAACCCGTACACACGCACACAACATGCACAGCTTCTTAACTTTGAAAATATTTCTAATTCCACCCCATTCAGGCCATGGCAGTCGTCAATGAACGCTACAATCCCGCAAAGCCTGTTCAGGTAGACCCCAAGACTGGCAAGCCTCTTCCACCATCTAGCACGCCAGCACGCGCCGCAAGCCCTACAGTCCCCGAGATGGACGGTTCGGGCAATGCCGGATTCTTTGGCAGCTTTTTTGCTGCCAAGAATAAGAAACGAGCGGCGGCGATGGAGGCTCCTCCCCCTACTCTGAAAGCTTCAGGCAATCTCTCTGAGCGCGAGAACATCGAGGTTGAGGTCATCAGTATGTTTTGTGTGGCCTTGCTGTTCATCTGGGAGTCATGAATGCTAACATATACCAGAACTGCTCATTGCTTCGTACTACAATATTGTGAAGCGTACTATGATTGATATGGTGCCTAAGGCGATTATGTTGAACTTGGTGCAGTATGTTTTCTCCTTTTTACCTTGACTCTCTCTTCCTAATACCCTCTCTCTTTCTTTTACCTGTTTATCCCCCCTTCTCCACCGCGCTCCTTCTAACACGTTCCTGCAGGCTCACCAAGGACGAAATGCAACGCGAACTACTCGAGAACATGTACCGAACCGACACACTGGACGACCTGCTCAAGGAGAGCGACTTTACTGTTCGCAGACGGAAAGAATGCCAGCAAATGGTCGAATCCCTTGGCAAGGCCAGCGAAATCGTCAGTCAAGTTCAGTAAAAGGGGGTTTGTCATTCTGATGTAAACCTATATTGATGAGCGTTGGATGAGATATGCTGTATGTGGACAACATAGGACACGGAAGATGAAGGGGGATGATCTAACATGGCACCCACTGTCGCCATTTGTTGCAGACAGAGTGAGTGATGCTCTGACGAGGGCTGACGAGGGCCCCCACATTTTTCATTTTCGATACCAACGGGGGCGTCTTTTTCGGCTTAGAGTAGACTAATTTTGTGAGAGGCTTGTCAAGTCATTGATGAAGCGAGCGACAGCTCAGGTAAGCTTCTGGCAGGGCCACTTGCGTGGCACGTTGCGTTCGTTGATCCTTAGCCGGGGATGGCGAGTGTGTATACGAGGTATCTGAGCTGTTGGTTCACGTGGTACTTGGAGGGACATCAGTATTTCACAAAGCATCAAGATGGCACTGAAATGGAATTGAATGAATTGGAATGGGGATGAGGATGGCGCGCGGTTGGCTTTTACGAAGATGTGTATTGAAGGTGTCAGATAAGACGAAACGTTTAGCTTGATGAAGTTTTGGTACATGAGCATGTCTTTTCTGAGCTGCGTTTCGATTCAGCGCTCAGGTTTCAAGACTTCGATCACTGACCCAAGATGTTACAGCTTCGAGCGGCTCGACGTGGACAAGACGTATGCGCCCTCGTGTACATCGTAGTCCTTTCCCATCTCCCAACCCAGCCAAGAGCGCAACATAGCTGGGTGGCCTTCTCCTGGAGCCAGGGGGTAACCCTCGTAGCCATCCCCCGGGACACCCGCTCCCTCGATACGTAGGACTGAGGCGCCGGCGTCGGCGAGGAGCATGCCTGCGAAGGGGCCTGGAGCTGGAGAGAATGGATGAGGTTCATCGGGGGGGGGGGGGTTGCGTTGGACAGCATGGCGGGCGTGGGATGTTGCGAGTTTCTTGACGTTGATGCGGCTGTGATTGTGGGAATGGGGAGAAGAGAAGAGAGGAGAGGATAGAGTGGCCAGGTGCCAGGCCGGCGAATTCCAAGACTTTGAGGCCCGTCAGGGTAGGGGAGGGGGGCCAATTGGTGACGACGGTGTCATGATGGTGTTTGCTTTAGGATGAGATGGCATGTTGAAAAGGGGGCGCCGATATCGTCGTTGCGTGTCGAGTTCCTGCTTCGATTCTCTGATCCTTGTCACCTAATTACAGACGAGAGAGTAGCAAGGCGTGACTTTCGAGCGCACGCCATGTGAATTTGAGGTCCAACGAGAACGAGTAAGTTCCATCGATGGGACTGACAGCCATCACGTCCGCTTTTCGCACCCGAGCGGACCGGGGAGTCGGGATAAGGTAGGTATGACCATTGACCAATGACGACGGTGTTCTGCGAAAGGTACGGAGTATGTATCCTACCTTAGGTACCTAGGTACCTGCTTGGAACAGCGTCGGTCCAGCACCCGAAAGTGGAGGCAGAAGCGGGCCGGACCGGATCCGCAGGTGCAGCATTGCCTCGCATGATGGTATGATGCATCGCATCTTCAACGCTTCCTCCTTGGCACGTGGCACAGTGTTCCTACCCGCAGTTGTCACCCCGATATCTATGTGTTACAACGATCAGATGCGACCTCAAACAACGGGCCGCAAGGCTCGAGTGTCACGGCAGCTCGTTGCTCCCTGTCAAAGTATCCTCCCTCGGTAAGCAACGTCAAGGATCCCTAATCTAAAGCTTGTACAGCACAGTACAGGTCATTGAGGTACCACATCCTTGAACGGTCCGACTGGATGTTCCACGGTTCCACGAGGAATACATCCGATATTCCACGTGGATCTAGTGGCGCGCAGCGACGATCCCCTCGGACCTCCCTTTGCAAATTCTCCAAGACACGAGGCCAGGGCGGCAGCTGACATTTCAAGAAGAAGATCCCGCCCTGGCAGAATATACTGTGGAGAAGATACTGGCTGCGAAGAACGCTCCAGTTCGAGGTGGGTCGAGGGAAAAGAAAAATAAATGTCTTATTGAGGAATAAGCCATTGCTCGTGCTGGCAGCCGCATCACGTGACGGCCGCACCATCCGATTATGTAAATAGTATT
>SRPQ01000049.1:0-62797 GCA_018360075.1 Claviceps cyperi
CCGTGACATTATGTGTGGTTGAGATTCAATTGATCAGATGGAAGTAATGATGTAGGAGGGAAAAGTGCGACGCATGCTTTTCTGCGACGCATGCTTATCAAGCACGTTATATAAGGCAGGTTGTTCATTAATATGTAATCCAGAAGGGCCCTTAGCCCTTGGTGACGGACGACTCACGAGGGCCTGTCATGGCCCCTCAGCTTTGCAAAGCCCTTTGGTCAACTAACATCTCATCTTCGGCAACCACCAACTGCACTCACATCAACCATGTACAGCAAGCTTGGATGAGCGCGGAAACGCCCCAAGATTTCATTTCAAAGATACCGCCGATCATGGCATCTCGAGGGCTGCGGGAACATGATAAGCGGCAATGATCGTACGAGGCTGGGTATTGTCTCAGAAAATCGGCGAGTCGCAACAGACAAGCAAGCAGAGACATGGAATGGGCGGCCGCACAGGTACAAGAACAAATCTCGACAGCTTCCCACGAGACTCGGCGACCGAAAAGAGAAAGCAGGTTCCAGAAGATACGAACGCACGCTTTGTACGGACTGATTAAGCCATGGATAGTAAATGACGGATGCAAGCTGCTGGAATCCGATATCCTAATTATGCCGGCTGCTGCAATAGGCCATGTCACTGCCGTTTACACCGAAGACCCTGTGGCAAAAGTGATCCAAGGCTATCATGCTCATCGAACTTAAATCCAGCCCCCTTTCTTGTTGTGTATTATCATAAAGTGACCAGGAATCCGGGTCATTCGTAGGGGGAGATTGACGCTATAGCAGTGATGACGACCAGACCATGCGATGGAATACAACATGCCTGTCCAGTCTCGGTACATGGACAGGACAGCGGTGGCCAAGCGCTTGGCCCCTCATCATACCCTCACTCGAAGCCGAGCCACCTTCGTCAATCGGAGACACTGATACGCAGCTCACTGTCACATACATTTCCCGGACGGGCTAGCAGAAGAATCACCACCACCGTGACCCCTACCAGTACCACGTCCGACTCTTGGCGGACTACCTAGCGAGCGTTCTAAATACGATAAAAAGTAAGTTGTTGACGAGCTGCCGAGCATGCATGAGAATTGCCGATGTTGCAACCGAGTGTCTTGGAAACCCTGCTGGATCGTGATACCTAGTCTGTCTACCGTATCCTACCGGTCCACCGTTCCTGTCCAGAAAATAACGTGAAGCAAGCAGACGATCCATTTCCCCGGCCACGCGGCGGTTTCTCGACGAAGACAATCTCCGACTCAGCTGCGTACATGATACAGAGCATAGTAATCAGTCGGTACATGCCGCTGGAACCGGTTCTAGTGAGGACGGGGACGGGGACGGGAGGGAAGATGTTGATTCGTCTCGGCCAGGACTGATGGCTGATGCAGGTACACACACTATCATTAACCTAGCAGCATAAGCAGTTTTGATCTACATGTGTTCATGTTGCCCTGAAATCCTAGCTCCACGCACCCGTGCAAAACAACTGCACACAAAATCGGTCGGACTTTGCACCCCCCCAGCTAATTACTGCCACTACTGCATGTCTGAGAACCATGTTACATCCCGTCCACGGCGCGACGGCCCACGACAGGCAGGCCGGGAGCCAGCCGCTCTCCGCTAGGCCCGTTGGTCTCACCAACATGCGGAAGTTTGTGCTCATTTGATGTCTGAGCACGTGGGGGATGGATGGCAGCCCTCTCGCCCCGGCCGCCCCGTGGGCCGTGATGGACACATTGGCCAACAAGCGAGTGCAGACGGTTTCATGTAGAATTTGTTCAGTTGTCGGTATACCAACAGGCTGAAGGAGTGCGTGATTAGTTACTGGGGCTTTGCTACTGGGACACCCCGTGTTCGCGAGGCAGAACCGGTGAGATAGACAGACAGCTTCTGAGGGCTCCCAATTTCGTCTCTTGTTTCTATTCGTAATTCGAGATTCCATTCTGTTGTCCACCGGGTTTCTGTCTCCTGCTTGAGGTACATATGTAGTACATGCCGTCCTTCCACGTGCATTCTCATGAGACATCAAGGGAGGGGGGTCGTGGACGAGGGCTCGAGCGTGCAGTATGTGCTCCGTAGCGCAGCCCCCAGACACGGGACAAGTCGGTGTACCTAGATAGGTATGTACCTACATAACACAACATGGCTTTGTTTGGAAACTTCGTACCTACGGTCTACCGTACACATGTATTATTGTATTCGTAGATGTCCGTGTTTCCCCCGACGCACTGGAGAGGGAACGCCCCGAGGGAAAACGGAGAGATAAGTTCACAGCTCAAGAATAATTGTCGCTCCGCAAGCCGTGGACAAACATCACGCAAAGCAGACAAAGTAACAAAGCAGAAAAAAGCAAAAAAAGAACGTTACATCTGCTACTCGGCCGATACCAGCAACATCTGACATGAGCCTTCTCACACGCCCCACCAACCAACCACACAACGGCCCTGGTTTCAGGAAAACGCGACTCAAACCTCCGATAAAAACCCCTACGTGGGTACTCCGTACTCTACAAGAAACCGATAGAAAAAGAAAGCTGACTTCCAAGTCACATACTCTCCGAGGCATCTCGGGAATTTGTCTGCAGGTAGTAGGTACCTACCTATTCTAGATTTTCTTTCCACCAATGTACATATCCGGTAGCGGAAGCCGTTATCGAAGCAGAAGAGGAATCACGCACAAAACGAACAGCTCGTCGGTTCGCTGCTTCGGCCCAAAGAAAAAGAAAGGTACCTCATAGTGCATGCATGCATTATGTACCTGCGCAACCTTCACCCCACCCCAAGCAAGAAGACCTACCTCCTATCTAAGGCACACAAAGAACAAGAGCAGAAAAACATGGTGTTTGGAAAACGGGAGGAGAAACGAGACGCATTTCTCAATCAGCCCAAAAGGACAAGGGCTCACCCTGGAAGCTGGGACGGAGAGCAAGATCCGACGGGTTTGGCTTTTGGGGTTGGTTTCCGCGCCTCGGAAGCTGGACACCCTTGTTATTTGTTATTCGTGCGGCGTGTGCTCCGTACAGAGTAGGTACACAAGTACATCAGCAGGTACCGATGTACTCCCACAGCAAAGAAGCGCATTGCAAAAGGGCAAAAGGGCAAAAGGGCAAAAGGGCAAAAGGAACCTTTCTGCTCCACCGGTCCGACCCTCTGGCCCGCAACGGTAGCGGACGGCGTCCCGCCAGCTTGGCACTGCCTACCAGGTATGTACCTACAATCCTACGGAGCGGAGCGCCTCTACGGAGTAATATACATTGTACTCCGTACTGGTTTGTCCACCACTGAGAGGGAGTACAGGCAGGCAGGTCGCCCACTCCAGTGACAATCCAGCGAACTTGTCTTGTCCAGGGGACCCAAATACCCAAAACACCCCCCAAGTCCCCCCCAAGTCCCCCCCAAACCCCACCCAAACCCCACCACCAAGCCGCTTCAAGCACAAGCGCGAACCCGTGACATTAAACACCGCCGAACGCGATTTCGTAACACGATCCATCGGCCTCGCGCCGTTCTTTTATCTTATTCTTCCTTCGCACAGTCATATGTATCATCCTGTTGGTATGTGCATACGTACCTACCTACACACACATCAAGTAGGCATTCCACGCCCTCAATACATACATACATACCCTGATGAACTCCTCTTCCACAACCCGGCTCTGAGCCTTCCCGCGTCGCCGCGCCAGTCTATGACCCCCACACCCACAGCCCGAACCCAAGTCCATCCCATCCCATGGATGATGGCTGCCCTGCCACGAAGCTGAGCCGAAATCACGTACGGATGTCCATGGACCATACCTACATACATACATACATACATATGTACATACTCCATGTGTGTATGCATTATGATGCAAGGTAGGCATGCCCACATATGTAGGTACCCAGTCTACGCAGGTACATGCCAACCTTGCAGCTCGATTCCTCGAAGCTTCCTTCCCTCCTTAGCGCCGCAGACCCACGGGTTCACAGTGCACACGGGATCCCGAATCCCGCGAGATTTGCAAGAAAATCAGGGTTTCCTCTGGCGTCGCGTGGACTTGGCTTATTGGACATGGCACTCCGTATTGTACCTACCTACCTTGACTGTTGCCTGCAAGAGGGGTAGGTACCTAGGAACTTGGAAGGAATAGAACGAGATTCTGGCTCTGGTAATACAAAAGAGACGCCAGATGGGCCTAGGTACCTGATGTATGTATCATCTTGCCTACATAGGAAATCTTTTGGCGACAATGCACAATGTGGTTTTTTTTACGAAAAACTCTAGAAAAGCTAGAGCAACGAGCAATGGATCATGGACAATGGACAATGGACAATGTACAATGACAATGGGAGTGGTGTGTGTGCTAAGAGCCCAAGAGGGCCTAATAAGGCGCGTTATTAGAGAGGGGTGCTAGTGTGAACCGTGGCGAATGGAAAACACCCGTCGAAATCTGTGATGGAGGAGGAGGATGAGAATGGAGATCTGTTGCAAATGGCATGTTGCGGCTTATCTTCGGAGTGCGTAGCCAAGGCTAGCTGCTTGCCTCTAATGCTTCTTCCTGTTAAGAAGAAAACGTCGTAGGCTCGTAGCTAGCTCGCGCGCAATTACAGTTTCCGCCACCGTTATCCGGACTCTTGGACCCTTTTGATATACATACGCCGTGGGACCTGAGGGATGGGTCTCGGCTCCTACTGTGGAATGCGCACCCGGCCGGCGTTTCCCATGTCTCGGGTACGGCTTGTCGGTATGTACTAGGGGCTCCCTTGGTGACACTCTTGTCATACACCAGCATGTCTTGACTATCACGCCTTTGGAACCTCATTTCTTGCAAGAGTATAGTGCTTCATGGCCGCTCGACCTATTGTATTGTTCCTTGATGCAAAATCCAACTTGTTTCAGAAATAGCAAGCCCGGGAACAGAACCCTCCGCCGTCGTGAAACCGTGACCGGCACATTGTTATCACCAAACCAACCACCCAACCACCCAGCCGAGCCAAGCCATCTGAGTCCCAAGCTCTCCCTCGTAGGGGGCCACAAAGTCACTCCGTATACCAATGGAATAAGCATGTAAAACATGACCAACTGATCCGCAAGCCATGATGCAATCCCACTCTCGAGTAGCCTAAAAAGAACCACCACAAATGAAACTCCCGCAAGTGCGAATCAACAACTCCCAGCATGTCCACAAATATAGAACCACGCACGCGCCATGTGATTTTTCTTTTGGTGATGCAAATCGCGAGAAAGACGATAGTATTGTCAATGGAATATGTCAGCAAATTTGATACAAAGAATCGAAGCGAAGGGTGGTGATGCTGAGTCGTAAAATGCTTTGTAGTGCAAATATGTCTTTTGTTGTCTGTCGTCTGCTGATTGTCCACCGAGACATGTCTGGCCGAGCATAAGACGTCGAACGTGAAAGAAGGATGGTTTAGTAATGACAAGACCAGAGGAAGGGTACAACACTTTTCGGTAAACCCTTCCTCTTGCCTGCCACCAGGCGTCATCAGACAAGACGTCTATCCCACGCAGGCAGAGCGCGCTTATTCGAGACGCTTTCGCTTCTTCGGGGGGCAGTCGGTTGATTCGTCTGAAGATGAGGGTTCACTGCCACTGCCGGCAACCTCGGAGGCTATTTGGAAGAGTACTCTGCCGTAGTTGCCCATGTCGTCAGCTGGCGCAACTGTGCCGCCTTCGTGCGAGAACGAGCCGTCGGCACCATCATCCACATTGTCGTTGAAGTTCATTACAATAGCACCGCTGCCAGAATGAGTCCTGGCATGCTGCGCAAGGTTGTCGCTTCGAGAGAACTTCTTGCCGCAGTCCGTGCATTCAAAGGGCTTGTCCTGGGTGTGCAAAGAGCGGTGGTGGCGCTTCAGATGTTCCTGACGACGGAAGCGACGATTGCAGATGTGGCATTTGAACGTCTTGGATGGATCTTCTGTCAGGGACTGCTTCCGTCCGCGTCGGTTGGCCTGAGTGGGAGCTGAGTTTGCAGACGCATCGCCGCCTTCACAACACGCATTGGAATCTGAGGGAGCAGGCGAGGCATCATCTCTGTGGTCCTCACTCTGATCCTCTCTCGGCTCCTCCCTCTGCTCCCTCTGGTCCTCCCTCTCGTGATTGTGCTGGTCATCCCTCCGCTCGTCACTGGAAGAGGATTGTCCATTGTCTGCAGCGGCTGCAGCCATGATGGGTAGAAAAGAGGAGAAGCTCTTGTGGTTTCTATGGTGGATACTGCTACCACCGCCGCTGACGTGCTTTTTGTGGCGTTTGTCCTTGTGGGCGTCTTCCTCAGCCTCAACACTTGAGGGCGGGCTGGGTAGGGTGAAGTCGAAAGAACTGTGCTGGTCCAGGCTAAAGTCCTCCTCGCCAATGAAGCTGCCGTGGCCTAGGGAGACGACTGAAGATCCCGTGCAGGCGCGAGGTCGCCCAAAGTCGCCAAAGCCGATCAAGTCATTCACGTCGTCTTCGGACTCAAAATCGGAAAGCTCCTCAAACGGCAAACCGTGGGTAATGGCTTGGCTAAAGTCAAAAGTGGGTCGGTACAGCACTGAGGTATCGACAGAGCCTTGTTCGAGGCAGCCAAACTCGTCGTCGCCAAAGCTGGGAACTGCAAAGGAAGAAGTCGGTGTAGGGTTCGACGTGGCAGAGACGGTCAGATTGCGCGGGTCGCAAAAGTCAACGTTGATCTCAGAAGTCACAGAGTTGGCATTAGGCGTGGGCGACGGCGAAAGGGATGGGCACGACATGGCGGACAGGTCGCTTGTGGTGCTGCTAAGCGAGGACACCCTAGACGGTTGGCAGTGAATGAACACTGCAGCATGGGAATCAGTCATTGGTCATCTCGGCGGGTAATAGAAAAAAAACCGTTCAAGACACGACAAAAATCCCTCAACCAACGGGCCGAGGAAGCGTTGCGGAACCGATGCCATGAACGGACGCAATCGCAACACGAACAGAGCCAACATGAATTGACCAGACAAGAAATTCTAAGCTGACTTACTGGGTGGTGTCATAGGAGGTGAGCCGCAGCTAGCCCAATCGAGAATAGAGCCCTCGATGGAATCTGAACCGGGCTTTGATTCCATCACTCCGTCCAGACCGGAAAACATGGGGTTCAGGGGAGTCTGCAGCACCTCGTAGTTCTTGGGGCTCCCAACGGCGCTACTCGTTGTGGACAACGGTGGCGTGGACGGGAAGTATGGGCTGTCGGCAAAATCCGTCTCCAACATGATCGTTGTTGGTTTCAGGGTCATTGACGGCACACATCCAGTAGGCGTCATGAAAGCCGAGGTATGACTGTACAATGTCGACGACGAAGAGCCAGGTCGGGAACAGACTGGAGAGGCAAGCGCCACGACTTGGCAGGCATGAAACTTTTGTTGTTGAGCCATGTTCATCATAATGGAATCGTTCCTGCGGTACAGAATAGGATTATGGGCGACTTGGTTCATCATTCTCGAGTCCATTGTATTGAAAGTTACAAGGTTGGCCGCCTGAATAACCCATTAGTGGCATGTTCACATGATTGCCACGTGCCCAGGCATTTATTTACATACCGATAGCAGCGAGGACCTGCTGTGTCGGTTATTTCTTATGTGTTTCCTTTTCTCGGTAGGCGTTTCGCAGGTTTTCTTTTGCCTTTATTTCCTTTCTTTTTTGCTTCCGGGACTTATTTTCAAGGTAGCGTGTGATTAAATTGTACTACTTGGCTGGGATTAGTGTTACGTTGCTTCGGTTGCAAAGAGAAAATATGGCCATATACAGTACTGGAACAGAAGCTGAATCAAGTCGGACGAAATGCCACACAGGACGATAGGTCTCGGAATTCTTTGCCAATGAATGGACGGCAGGCGACTCGACTTGGAGATCAAGTATACCTACCTGACAGGTGGTGTATTGTGACTCGGCGTGGTGATGCTGTACCGTCGTGCGTATGGACTACTCTTTATCCTCAACTTTGTTTCGAGGAGAGCGGAGGCAAGAATTGATATGGCAGAAAGGTAAACTGATAGTCCAAGACAGCGAGAGGTAGGCAAGGTATAAATGAGAGGACAGGAACAAGTCTCATGAGCTGGGTAAGCTGAGCTGTTCCTTGTTTAAAATAGATGGGCACGAGTTCACAGGAATGGAAGACAAGAAATAGCCGAGAGAGGGGTACTGGGGGAAAGGAAGTAAAAACGCAAGAACGAAGTACAAAATAAAGAAAAAAAGGCACCAAATCCTCCGGGTTGTCGATCAATGAGGGATGGTTCGAGAGCCGGGACGGGGTCCCATGAAGCATAAGTAGTAGCAAGACGAGCCCAAGATCGACGGCCGTCCGTCCGTGTCGCCAGCGCCAGAGCTTGCTGGGTGACGATAGGCGTGGACCAAGTGGGGACGCCTTCTGTGGAAGTTGTCTCCACGCTTGTCTCACTTGCGAAGTTGGAACAGGGTGCGCCAAGCGGCACAGGCTTCGTGGAGCGAACCCCTGTTCTGCTCGGGAAGTGTCTGGA
Source organism: Claviceps cyperi (assembly GCA_018360075.1). Lineage (NCBI taxonomy): Eukaryota > Fungi > Ascomycota > Sordariomycetes > Hypocreales > Clavicipitaceae > Claviceps > Claviceps cyperi. The sequence goes on from SRPQ01000049.1 coordinate 8,483, forward strand.
TGTCTGTGGATGCGATGGGTTGATGGGTTGATGGTTGATGGGGTTGAGCGGATTGAGGACGAGGCCATGGAGCCCGAAGCTCGTACCGGCCTTGGAGGGGGAGGGTGTGGGCATAGCATCGGTGTGGGGTAAAGCAGAGGGGGGCGTGTGGGCGTGGAGGCGAGGCGTGTGGTGATCATGGAGGAGCAGAACAGATGAGCAAATATCGCCTCGAGCGTTGCTGGCGTTGGCGATGGCTGCCGTGGAGCGTTGAGTCGCGAAAACTTTGTGCACAGCACTACGTCAACGGCTGTCCGGATGCCAATCTCGAGTTGCTCTCAAGCAAGCCTCGGGAGTCGGGACGGCACAGACCAGAGCCCCGACCGGTAGGTACGTAGGTACGTAGGTACCGGTAGAGCAGAAGAGCTCTCCAAGCTCCCGTGGCTGGTAATATGAAGCATCGCGGCCAGCATCACGGCCGGCATCATGGTTTAACATCATGGCCAGCGACAGCCCGCCACCAGCGCGGCCGTGACAGATTTCTTCGGCGCGGATGACGCCGCAGCTGACGGGCCTGCTGACGACCTGGAGATGTTCTTTTGCCCTTGTTCTGCGAATCGACGGTAGTCCGAGGTCGTGGTCTCTTCCTCCTTGACAATGGCTGTGCTCTTCGGGAGGGGCTACATAGACTGTAACTGCCAGGGTAAGAAGACATGTAACCGCCAACCTAGATGGTACAATTACCGAATACCTCTTTTACACACGTCCCATTGAAAATTCCATATTAGCTACTAACACCTAATCCTAACCTTAACCCTAACTTAACCCCTGGCCAATCCCTAAAATGCGTCTTGATGGGACAAAAATATATATGCGTCCCTTCTTCTTCCTTCCTTGACTTGACTTGACTTGATCTACTTGATATATGGGACGTAGAGCAGGTGGCGATGGCAGAAATATTCTACTACTACTACTACTTCTTCTAAAAAGAAGTGGGGGCGATGGTACAAAAGTAGTAGGTGGCGGTTACATATCCTTCTTACCCTGGCAGTTACAGCTATGTAGCCCTCTCGCCTCCTCTTCGGGGTACCTTCGCCAGCCCGTTCCACCAACTGCAGGTCCTCGGCAACACCATATGGCCCAATCAGGTCTTGTCTTCTGCAACCTTTGCCATTAAAATTAAAGCAGCAGGCGTCCATATATGAGGTCCATATGATGGCGCAGCCATCCAAGACGGATTGTCATCTCGTCATACTACTAATCTAATTCTGGAACCTCCATATCGAGGAGAGTGGCCAGGCACAGGCCCAATCCGCTGATTCCGGCCCCATTTCCCCCCACCTTTCTCCCACATCGCGTTCGAAGCGGGATTCCAGGCACCGGGCTCTCTGACAAGACGCGTTCTGCTGCTTCACATCTTGCTTGCTGCAGACATTTTGTATCGGCGTACAAATGACTGCCTGTGTTCATGCTGCGTTTGATTCGTTTCTCCTGCAACTTCGACCTGCAGCCAAGCCAAGCCCCAGATAGTCTGGTGTGATGGCTCCTCGTCGTCATATTGGAGCGCACAGGAACGACCGCACCGCGGCGAGAAGTTTTGCCAGCCATGTATTCACCTAACTTCGTCGGCCTCCAAGCATGGGCCGTCCATTGCATTATTCATTAGCGCTGCGGCGTAGTGTGAGGTTAGCGCGGCGTGGTGTGTGTGGTGTGGTGTGTGGTGTGTGGTGTGGTGATTCAGTTTGCTTTGTTTTTGCCGCTTCCCGTTTCTTTATCTCGAGAAGGGTCTTGGCCCTTGGAGCCGACGATTTCTCCAAAGTCCGCTGATGAATGACAACCTAACATGCCGAGATTTGGCCCCCGCCGTCCGCTTCACGAGCAGGTGCTAGAGCCACAGCTTGCTGACTGAAGCCTGAGACGAGGTATAGGTCTAGTATAGTATTGTATTGTATGTGTCCGTCCATATTCGGAGATGAATAAACCAAACAAGTGCTCGCGACTGTACGTATGTATGTACGAAACGAAGATGATGCAGGTGGCCTCCGCGTCGTCCTCCGCGTCGTCTACGTACTGTGGCAACTTGCAAGCGCCTACATCGCCACCTTTCTCCTGCTCGTGCAGGTGGGGGTGTCATTTGACAGGACGAGCACGGTGATGATGGTGTCGCGTTTCTGAGCCTGATTGGGATACTGTGCGCTTATTAGTTGCAACATGAGCGATGCGCCGCGACGTCTGGGCTGTTGCTTTTGGTTGCTTTGTTTTGCCCCGACATAGTGCCTGGTGGCATGACGAACTTGCAAGTTGCATCTCGAGGTGCTTCACCAATGACCGAACCGCTGCAGCACTCGCGCTCTTGGCACACTGGTCCATCGAGCCAAGTGACCACACGATGCGAACGTTGCTGGAGGCTAGATATTGTAAGTTTGTAACTAGCTCGAGTTATCAGATGGCACTTCGGCGGCGGCTTTGTCCACGACTCGCCCGCGCCGTTGCCTGTTGTGGTGTGCAGCAACCCCGCCCAGCCAATCACAGAGTCCGCCGTCCTACCAGACGCGTCCTGACACCTGTAGATAGCCTAGCCTGTAGGCGAGGCAACTGGCAGGCAGTGCGTGCTTTCCGCATCCCGGCGCAGCCAGTCGCGCATCTCCCTTCTTGTCTGGATCAGTTTGCTTTGCATCGCTCCATTGATTCTTTGCAACTTTATGCCTGCGCGCGCTCTTCTCTTCAGAACATTTCAGGACATGAACCTGGGTCTGCGAGGCAAAGCAGAAAGAACTGCGCCGCATCTCGTGCCGTAGCCAATCACTGCGCCCTTGTTCGACTCGCGTGCCCTTTCGTCATCGTTTCGTTTCGCTGCGTATCTTGTACAAGCAAGCCATGCTAAGCAGGGTTAGCGTCGCGACGTGCATGTTGTAGCACAGGCTACAGCAGCTGCAGTTCGAAAACAAAAATGAAATAAAAGTCTAACTAACTACCTAGTTACATGCACATGCAATATCGCAATATGCGCGTACATAGCCACCACCACCCGATGCTATCCGTTCTTCCAACACGACGCACTCGACTACGAATAGTCATTCGCCCAACAAACGGTCCGGCTGTACAGCCTGGTGGCCTTGATGCAGCAGACGATACGAGAGATGCCACAGCAATGCACGAGACACGAGTGAAAAATTTTGTTCTTATTTTGTGCGACGCCAAATCGGCAGGTACCGCGGAGAAGGCCGTAAATGGCAGTGTTTTCCAGGTGTACAGCGGGAGTTAATAGTGGTCGATTGCCGGCTTTGTGCCGCTTGCCAGACGAGAGAGGACTTCTGATTGGTATTCTTTCGTTGCGGACGCGATCAGTTATCACCAGTCTATTTTTTTTTTTTTATCTTCATCTGTCAGACGGCCAAAGTTGATATGTATCATGATTGTTGCCGCAGGGTGGCACAGTATTACCAAATTCGAATATGTACACCCGACAGGCACAATGAGGCCTGAGCTCTGCACTACGGCTTGTCGCGCGCTCGCATCTCGGCCGGCCCGTCATCCGACCGTCGGCGCATAGACTTATTAAGTGGATAGTTAGTTAGTTACGTAGAGAGGATATAGAGGGCAAAGAGAGCAAAGATAGACCATCGCGATTCTTGCCACGGTGTCCCTTCGTAGCACAACCTGCGAGCAACGGAACACCTCTCGCATTGATATCATGACGCTGCACACATGCATGTGTGCCGTGCTCTCAGGTGCCTCGATGTGAACCGACACCATTCGGACACGGTGTCCACTTAACTCTGCTTTTTCCCCGACTTCTTGTCTTGAAGTATGTAGGTTTGACTCTTTTCTCTTTCGAGTACATACTTTGAAGACAAAATCCCAAGAGAGATCGCCATCGCGACAAGGAGCCAAGGCGGGGAATGCTGCGGAACATAGCTTGGGAGGTCAGTGTCCGGCAGGCCCCGTCGACCAAATCCCAGGGTTCAAGGGGCGTGGAACCACGCAAAAGAAATCAACGACGCGGGCGGGTCATCTTAGAGTCAAGTTCCGGCACCATATGTACATTTAAGTTATAAGTTGCAACATACATATGTACATACATGTGTTCAGTGAACCTAGCGTGGCGTTCAGACAAGACAAGAAAGCACGTCTGTATGTATTGTCTTTGACGCGATTTGTCTCGGACAAAGTCGTCTTTGCCACCTGTCTGTGGAGTTTTTCCCCTCACGGAGTATGTAGGTACGTACATACATATCTTATTAGCCCGAAAGAAATGTGTGGAGGCACAACGACCGGCTGATTTAAACCCGGCCGAGTGGTGGACAAATCACATGCATGATGCATCCCATTCCCATTGACGGTCTTGAGACTCGCTTCAGGTCACTGATAGGGGTTGCAACCAATCGTGTCGCAGCGAGATGAGGAATACATAGGTCCTACTGTATAATTGGCGCAGTGCTAGAAGTACCGGTAATTCTTAAGTGACACAAGTTTTCAAACACTCCACATGTTACTCGAAGTCACGATCGTCGAGCAGTCAATGGGGATCCAACCCAAGGGGAAGCCCTAGTCATGAAGGGCTCATCCAAACGGCAACGGCGATGAACTTCTCAGCTTTGCAGGGTCCGAATTATCAGATGAAGGTTCGGCATAAGTGTCTCTGTCATTCAAGCCATGGACGAACCGAACCTTGCTGGATGTGGCCCCCCTCTCTTTGGTGGCGCGATTGAAGAAAATTCCCTCCATCTCTGCTGACTGTTTCTAGGCTTAATCAAGTTGTGTTAAGAGCCAAGCTTTATTCTGCTCCGTGGCCTGAAACCCACCTTGCGTTTGCATCATCTTTCTTGGCCGTGTGCGATATAGCCAAACAGGTGGGGTGGACGTCGTTTCGGGGGCTCAACAGAGTTAAAGCCTAACACTGAGAGAGTCTGAGAATGAGATGCATGTTCTCTGGCAATGCCCTGTCAGAAATGGCTGGCGGATCCAACGGACCATGACCAATACGCGGCAGGTACGATATTATTTGTTAGGTACGTACGTTAATGGCGGGGTATATCAACGGCAGAGACGTATAAATGGAAGGTATGTACTCCGTACGGAGAATGGAAGGTATCATGGTCATGGCATGTAGGTACGGGTCACCGTACGGCAATAATGATTTAGTCAGGTCCTGTCCATCCAACAACAGCAAGTGAGGAAGGTGCTGTCAAGCCCCGCCACTGCGGAAGGAACCTTGGACTTGACACACGAATCGACACGATATCCCATTGCATCACTACCTATTACGTACCCTGTATTGAGGTATCTGATGCGAACCGTGTTATCGACAGCCCAGTCCTTCCAGAAGAACCGGGTGATTCCATCGCCAAGCAGGGGGAGCATCTGTGTCCGGATGGCGTGAGGTTGCAGCTTCAAGCCGACAATGAGGGGGTAAGCTGATCGACCCGGCGGAATGATTTGTGGCTACATACTCTGTACTCTGTTTGCTCTGTACAGTAACTCGCTGCTCAAAGCGGTACGCGAGGTGCGGTACTTGCCTGTTTCTAGAGTGGAGATGGTGCTGACGACGGAGTTCGTCCGCCCCATTCAGTGCGCGATAAAATTTCCGTCCCTGACACCGCAAACACCAAAGGCTGTGGTTCTTGTACTCTTTACATACATATGACCACATATGACCAACACGTCTGTTTGTGGCACTTGATGCGGCCCACGCAACAGACACGAACTTGTATGACTACTTTGACAACCGGCCGTCACAGCCAACCTGGTCGCGGACTTTCGAAACACGTGGGCATCGCATTGGAAAGACTACAATGGGTCGAGAAGTCTTTCGTTAACCCCCAGGAGATCATCCCATTGCCCCATGCACGGCCCATGCCGTATTCTCGCCCGCATGCAGGCACTGGGCAGCCAACATCTCCTGCAGGATAGCAGGTACCGACCAGGACCTTGCAACGAGAGTGGAGGTCTTCATCGCGACGGTTGCAATGAAGAATGCAGGCGGGCTGGCAGGCAACGCAGGTACCAGCAAACAGTCTCGGGAAGACCTTCTGACATGTGCGCTTGCTGCTTCCTTGCACCTTGGCCCGCGTCTAACACCGTTGGGCGACCATCGTTCTCAACCAATGAGGCGTGTGTGAAAGAATCGTCCAATCCATCGCCAATACTCCGTAGCTGGGACCGAGAATGGAAGCAACGGGAGGCAGAAACAAGAGTTTTCGAGACGCATGGTTTAGAAAACAATGTGTCAGTCTGTCGTCAACCGACAAAAGTCGTGGCGGCCAGATACCTGAGACCAGCCATTGGATGAACTCTCAACAAGGTAGATGGGTAGGTACATATGTGGGTGCCTTGCGCTCGTTTGGCGCTCTGCCTGCTAATAAGTATCGTGAGCAGCCCTCCAGCCTACGTCGTCAGAGGTACCTGTCCATGTATCAGCTGACGCGGTATCGTGATCAAGCCGGCTCGGTCCAGTCGCTGGAGTCGCGGAACTGGGGTGGCCAGATCCTCTGCCTAGCTCAGCCTCCTGTGCGGCCTGCTTCTCATCCATGCGTTAGCGTCGCCCGCCTTGAACGTCATTATTGTCGAGGTGCTGACGGGAGGCAGAGTGGGTGAATCCATACTTGTAACTTGTTTGGCATGGTATACCGCCAGGCCCTGGAGAAGAAACTGAGTTTGTTCCCCCGCATTGGATGAATGTGTTCCAGAAGGCTTCTCTTCCTTTCCGTACTCGATCTTCGTGTTCCGGAAGGCTTCTCTTCCCTTTGCCGCAAGTACATGACTACCTCCTTAGTACCTGGCTAGCCACCAGCAACACGCTGCCGCATTCAAATTCACATGTCTAGATCAGAGATGCGGGACATGCCACGCTGCCATGCTCGCCGCACACTCGTGCTCGCTTACAACCCAAAAGAGCAAGAGGGCTTACCGAGCGGCAGAATCAACAAGATGTATGTACCATGATACATGCTCAATTTGGCACAGGGGATAAGCCTCGCGCAAGAGTGCGACATCTTGACGAGGTTGCCGCTGCGGATCACCTAAACGTTATTGTTTTTGTCGTGATCCATATCTGTCGGAATCGCTGCCAAGGCATCAGTGTCACATGATCGGATGCACCAATGTGGTACGTGCGTGATGTGCTCACGCACGCTCATTGGCTGCAGCCGTCCGTCGCGAAATTGTGGGACAAAGGGCTTCCGCCCTTTATCCCCCCTTCTTGCCTCATTTCCTAGTTTAGAGATGATGAACAAGAACAGACACGACGAGAATTTACTTTGGTTGCGCATGCATGGATTGAATCTTTATTTGCTTACCCTGTTTATCCCAACACTGATCAGTGGTTGACTACAACCACAGATAAGCAAAGGAACAGTCGAGACACCTTGAGAGTCAAATCGCTTGGTTGTGCTAAAAGAAGAAAGGCGGAGCTACTGCAAGGTCTAGACTTCAAAGTATTACAGAATCAGCTTGAGGCTCTTAACGAAAGTTAAGCTGCTTTTCTAATCTTTTGGCCGTCACATCACGGGCCAATCCGTTTTACTGAAAACGTCCTTACTATACTTCCTGGAGGCTCTCTTAACGAAAGTCTAGGAAGAGAAGTAGAAGCTTCTCTGCCCCAAAACACCACATCTCTTGGCCGTTGCTAGCCAGAACCCATCAGTTCATACCGTTAACTTGTCCTACCCAAACTATGGCATCACATTCGATAAACGAGATCGACGACGATGAATCACACCCGATACATCCGACACCTCCAACCCAAGACTGTCGAAAAATACGTTTCGAGGTCATGGTACGACTCCGAAGATATATCCCTCAATCTGAGGACAGCGACACAACGACCTGAACAACCGAGTTATCTGTGTCCTAAATCAGTACGTAGAGGATGAAACTTCGAATAACATCCTGCATCGACGAGTCTGCCAAGACTTCCAAAGATGGGAAAAGGCCATCTGGGATAGGGTGCACAAAGAAGTTCAGATGAATTTCCGAAGGTTTTGTCTGATAACGGAGTTCTTTCTTGTGGATGAGAACCTCATCGAGGGCGAAGATGATACAGCCGACCCGTCAGAAGAAGACTACGCTGCCAACCTCTCCGAAGTACTTCCCGCCAGTTCCACTGATGAAGGCCCCCCCTCCTTGACACAAACACTTCCGACTCCAACAAGAAAGAAGAAAAAGTGCCAGAGGAACCCGCGTCCGCCCGGCCAGAATGTGTGCATTTCGAAGAAACGCAGGCCTCCGACCCGTCTCAAGATAACCCTACTGTCGATGTTGACGACAAGCCCCGTGTCAGCCTCTCCATGGGGACATGTACAGATCTGAGAGAGAATGGAGACCTCGACGATGAACGCCACGAAGAAGAACGTCTGGCCGAACCTCCAGATAGACAGAAAATCCCAGCAGATACTCGCTCTACAGCCCCCTCCCGTGGAAAAAGACCCCAGTGGCGACAAAGTCAGTGCCGACCCGGTTCGATAAAGGGCTTCCCCCCTTTATCCCCTCTTGCCTCACTTCCTAGTTTAGATGATGAACAAGAACAGACACGATGAGAATATACTTTGGTTGTGCATGCATGGATTGCTCTTTATTTGCTTACCCTGTTTATCCCAACAATATCAGCCGGGACACCAGGTCACGTTCCATGAGTGGCATTGCCCATCATCGATTTGTTCTGAATCCGTGCCGCCCTTCAAGGTACGTCATCACCCAATTTTCCAGCCGTCCTGGGATTTCTCCTCAGAGACAAACAGAACCGATATCTGAGGCGGCCGAGGAAGAAAGAAATGTGCTCAGCTCTCTTCATGTACTACATATGTACCTAGGTCAACAGCAAAGGGACGCCAAAAACCCCTCGTCCGAAGTGGACAGGGGTGGGATTTGATTTCAGGGCCCTGGCCTGTCCAGGCCATGCCCCATCCCCGGATTTTAACGGTACGTACATACATACTATACGGAGAGGTATGTAATGGCTCAATTGACTAATTGCTGCGGGGCAGACGTGGCTTTGCTATGATTTTGGAAGAAGCTCGCTTCCTTCCTCTTGTCGAGATTTGGATCAATACATATGTACATGGAACATACCTACCTACAGAGTAGGAATGTACATAACGTGTGTACGGAGTAGGTACATAATGCGTGCTTTGCCTGATCGAACGAGCGATTTCGAGATGGGATGGAGATGGACCCATAGCGGAATGTAAACCGCGGAATATATTCCAGGTGCCCATCATCCAGGCCGCTGGGCAACTTGTCACGCGATTGCGAATTGTGGTTGCTTTCTGGAGGCAAATCGCCAACCCGAGCAAGCCAACGCCAGCGGGGGCAACATGCTGCACCAACCTCATCCGCCTCATCCGCCTCCCCCGCCGCCAACGTCAGAAAGACAGGTAAAGAAAGCGAGTTGGCCGCAACCCAAAGCCAGTCGACTGAAACGTGCAGCAAACGCCGGTCACACCACCACTTCATCCGGTCTCGTCTGTCCCAGTACCGGTACACACGTACCTTTTCTTCGACCTTTGTGCGACACTGAAATTTAACCGCGCCGCGAGATTAGCGCGGATCGTAAATCGCCCCCTCACGTTGTCGAGATGAACGTTTTCCGTAGCTGGCAGGCACATTGGTCGACAGGCAGCCACAGGAGTCAGGACTCAGACTCAGGAGTGAGAGCCGGGGCAGAACAATTGCAGAGGTGGGGGCTTTGCTCCCAGCCCACTTGAGGCCATCACGCCGGTCAGTGTTCCAAGTTTGATCATTTTGATTGACGCTGTTCTAAGACTGCGCAATGGAGGCAGCTATGTATGTATTATCACGGGTTGAAATTGCAATCCGGCCCCGAATCCGCGCGGGCGCGTGTGGGCGCAAACGCCCGCCGATCCACTGCTGAGCCAGACAACGGGTTACCCATATTATACGACAAGGAACAAAAACCGGTCCTTCGTGGAGAAGATGAGGTCATCAAACATAATTCCGCTTGTTTGGGTAGGAAATCCTCATCGCACTGCCGACCAGAGCCAGAGCCAGAAACGGGAGGAAATCATTCACGACGCATCCTTGGGACCTTGGGGGCAAATCGAGCGGTGCTCGTCCGCAGGTCGCCTCCTCGTCTCGCGCCGCACACAGTCTGTCTCTTCCACATGTTTGTCTTTGGCGCCATCCTCGAACCGGTCCTCTAGTTAGGTAGCGCGTCACTCCTCATCAATATCCGGCGCCATGGCGCGCACCAACACGGGAAGGGGACTCAGCTTTCCAGCGCCGCCGCCATTGTTGCATTTCCGCCGCATCAACACCAATTGGCAATCCGTAGTATCCGCCGCCACGACCTCAGTCACTACTCCACAACTTGAGATGCGAGTGTTTGTATTTTGTCGTCTTTTCAGAGGCTCTTCTGTGCTGCAGGGTATTTAGATCGGACTCTTTGATTGGCTACATGGAAGAGCTCGCGTTGCTTGACGTATGGATATAGGTACATATGTGAGGGTGCTCCCACGTGGAGTCAATCAACACGGCGCCACGTGAGATGATCAATCGGGCTGTCTTCCCTTCTGATGCTGGGAATGGCCCTGGCGCGAAAAACTTGATTCGGGGTGTTTCGGTCGGCAGCCAGCAACCATCACTTGACTTGTGTGTTTGTCCTTCAAGGTCCCATTTTCTCACTTGGTATAAGTGAGAAATACGACTCTGCGCATCCCCGATGGTCTAAAGTCTAAGCTTACTGTACTTTCGGTACTTTCCCAGTCTGGGACGCCTGTTTCATCGCGACTAAAGTTGGCGATCGTCCGACGGAGGAGAAAGCCGCTGCACGGTTGTCGTTTCCGGCCACGTCTACAGAGTGCATTGGGTAGAGCTGCTGTACCTTGCGCCTTTTTGGATTGTGTTTTTCTTTTGCAGAAGTAGGTACACCACTTGTTCGCAGCTTTTCTGCATGATTTGGCCGAGACCACACCCTCCCTGACGGCGTTCGCCACAGGGCTCGAACGGGGCTCAAGCGTTCTTGCATCAATCATCTAAGAACGCTTAGGACTTTTCTGGCTTGATAAGAAAGTGTTTGTGGTGTGCTTTTCCTTTTGATAGATTAGGGGGGGAGGGTATTTGAGGGTGTTTCCGAGGCCTCTTTGATGGTCTTTTGTTCTCGGGAGTCGGGGAGTTCTTTGGAGCACATCTGAGCCTTGTCTGAAGGTCTTGTTTGTTTTGTGGGCGTGTTTTCCATGCATGTAGCAAGATGCAAACAGAAGCATTGAACTGGCCCTTGTTTTTATGCTTCGTGGCTCGTTTTTCTTTCGGGTTTCTTCCCTGTAAGCAAGCATCAGAGGATGGTAGATAGTGTACACCCTCTGCAGCAAGTGCGTAGCATGAAACAGACAGGAGAGGACCCTGGCGCTGCTTTTCATGCTCTCTTCCTTCTTCTCTCCTCGGGATTTGGTCTCTCGTCTGTCACTTCAGCTAAGCTAAGCATATCCAGGCCGTGTTTCATTGCCATTCACTCTTCAGTCTTGACAGGGTCCGGCTCAGTCCACTATCTATTCAACTGAACGAAGATGACGACAGCCGCGAGACATGTGAGTAGCGGCCCCGCGCATTGAACAAAATCCTTATCGGTCGACGGTGCCTCGTCGTTTGAGCTGCCTGTAAGTGTGTACTGGGTATGAGTTCTGGAGGACGTGTAAGTTGCGGCTTGGGCATTTCCTCAGTCAACATCATCTTCTTTAGCGAACATCTTGAACATGACTGTTTCACTTGTGGCAAGGAAGCAACACTGTTGTGGGAGCTTTTCATGGCTACCGAAGACGGATCAGGCTCGCCACGAGCCTTTGAAAAGGGAGTAGAAGAGGTTACAGCATCATCCAGATGCAGTTGGAGGAGAAGAGTATCAGCGAACCAAAATCGACGTAAACATGTCGGTGCCAATGCCTTGCCTCAAGTGTAACCACAGGGGACTGTACACACGCGCGCAACATACTTTCGGTACTGATACATACTAGTCGATGCACATCTTCTGTTCTATCACCTGCCTCGACTGCATCCACACCCCAAGGAGGTTTCGAACTCATATCGGGAGAAAGTGTAGGGCTTTACTCCGTAAGGAGCCTTGAGAAGTAAGAAGAGTTCAAATGACCGTTCTCTCTGTTTTCTTCTCCACTACTCAATTGGCAAAGTTGACTGATAATGCGACCTGCCTTCCTGATCGTGCCATCGCAGCATCAAAAGTTCAAAACGCATTCAGGGTATGTAGATCGGAAGCTACGGATTTTCCTCCACCCTGATTGGCTTACACTGCGGCCCACCCTCCCGAACGGCAAATCACGGCCCCCGGCTCAAAATCATGCCCAGCCTCCTGCATATCAGATGCGCCACGGCGGCACATGCATGCTGATCGCGCATGATGTGCATCAATATGCCAACACCACCACCATCACCATCACCACCTCCATCCATCGCAGTACCAACCCGTCAGCAATGAAGAGCAGAATTCTCAGCACTGCGACGGCAGCTCTCGCGGCATTGGCTCTCCCCGGAGCCTCGGCGCAGACATGGAGTAAATGCAATCCCCTCCAAAGCAGTATGTCTTGGCCTCGGCCTCTTCCCCCCCTGAAACATTGTGTGTACACACATGCAGATACGGAGTACATATCATAATGAACATGCATACATACCTCCCACACACCATGCAATCAATACTCACACAAAACCCAGCCCAGTGCCCCCCAAACACAGCCCTCGGCATGTCCATCAACATCGACTTCCGCCACGGCCCCGTCAACTCCCTCGCCTCCTCCGGCTCTCCCACCTACAGCACCACCAACGGCGTCTCCCTCACCGTCTCCCGCCCCGGCGACGCGCCCCAACTCCAATCCCTCTTCGCCATCATGTTCGGCCGCGTCGAAATCACCATGCGCGCCGCTCCCGGCGCCGGCATCGTCTCCTCCCTCGTCCTCGAGTCCGATGACCTCGACGAGATCGACATGGAGTGGCTGGGCTCCGACCCGGACGAAGTCCAGACAAACTATTTTGGAAAAGGCCAGACAACGACGTATAATCGGGGCCGGTTCCATGCTGTGCCTGGGACGCAGACCCGCTGGATTACATACTCTGTGGATTGGACCCGCGAGAGTGTGGTCTGGATGGCGGATGGGAAGGTCCTGCGGGAGTTGAAGGCCAGTGATGCGGCGGAGAATCAGTACCCGCAGACGCCTATGCAGGTCAAGTTTGGGGCATGGGCGGGTGGTGATCCGGGGACGAATGCGCCTGGGACTGTGCAGTGGGCGAGGGGACCTACGGATTTTACAAAGGGCCCGTTTAGTATGATGGTGCAGGGGGTGGTGATTGCGGATTACTCGACGGGGAAGGAGTATCGGTATAAGGATACGTCTGGGTCGTGGGAGTCGATTGAGGCCGTGGGGGGGCGCATCAATGGGAACGGGAACGGGAATGGCCATGGCGGCGGCAATGACGGCAACGCGCAGCCGGCGGCGACGACGGGATTCGCCTCTGTTCCGATAGGAGGCATTGCGAGAGATGGGAGTCCCGCGACGGCGACGCAGACGGGGTGGCCTTGGGTGGCGAGTGCGAGTCCTGGAGGTGGGAACATTCCTGAGGGATGGCACATGACGCCTGAGGGCAAGATTATGCGGAATGCTTCGTCTGCTGCGTCTGTGAGGGTGTCTTCTTTTGCTGTCGCGGTGGCCGTCGTGTTTTGTTCGCTCGTTTTGCATACGGGGGGCTTGTTGCATACGCGGTAGGACGACGTGAACTTTTGAAGCTGTCTTGTCTTGTCTTGTCTTGCCTGATCTCTTCCATCTTCCGCGCTGCCTGCTTGATGAAGAGCATTTTACTCTTCTAGTCGTCTGGCCATCTTCTTTCCCCTTTTCCCATTTCCCTTTTCCCGCAGCCTTCTCGATCTATTACTTTTAATATTTTCCTACATCTTCTTCAACATTGGTAAGCATTCTCCCGGCGAAAAGCATGGTCTCCGGATAGGAGACCATGCAACCCTTTGCGTTGGCAAGCATCATCATTTTCTTTCTGCTTCTCTGCATCGAGGAAAACACCTTGTTGAATTATGTTGCAGGCGCTGCTGTTCTGTCAAAACTTGGCATTGGCACTTACTGGGAGCATGTCTTGTGGTGCATCTTTCATGGGATTTTATGTACTTTTGGATAGATCATACGAAGTACGATACCCAGAACAGGCGAGACGATACGAGGATAGTATGGAACATCATCATGAGAACATGACACAGGTTTATATAGCATTTTACATACATACATATAATATGTGTACAATACAGCGTCTGACGATGAGCTTTGCCTGGAAGCACATCTAGCTGAGGCACATGACATTGAGACAGTCATGCCCATGCTCTGGTTTCATAGTGCCGAAGTAAATGCCAATCGTCATGCATTGAATTGAGTGCAATCTATCCGAAAAGCCGCTACTCATCTAAATCCACAATTATCCTGAGAAAGCAACTGCCATTCCCATCCCCACCAGGCTTCGAGCTGATCGCGAATACTACTGTAAGGTGTTGGATACCCGTGTTAAGAATGCTTCTGCAAGTGCCTGCTTGACTAGCCCCATTCCTAGCAACAGCACATTCTACAACAACAACGATGAGTGTCCGCTCGACCCGTATGTCTCCAGGCCCCTTCCCTATTAGAGCCGTGATCAGTAGTGAGTGTCCTCAGTGCGCTGTAGGCGTCTTGCACTGCACAAACACTTTCACCTTTCCTTTCTTCTTTTACTCTACCTTGGCAAGTCTCTTGAATGACCAACCACCGTCTGCGTTCGATCGACTCTTTCTCCTAGACAGAAAGACGGCGTATGGCGGTAGAACGAGTACCCAGTAGATCAAGTACTGATCAAGATCAGAAGATTCCCTTATCCAATCAGAACTCCCAATCATCCACATCTTCCACCGACTTAATAGCCCACTTGAACTTCTCTCGAAGTGCCTTGGAGAAAAACTTTTCAATCGGCACGTCAAACTTCTTGGAGAAGACAACCGTCAGACGAGGGTCAATGTAGTTCTATCAGAAGAGTTAGCTCGTCGCTCGTACTTTCGTCTTAGACTTTCACTCCATGGCTTGCTGTCCAAGTTCGACGTCAAGAAAGACCAGGGCGGAATTCAAACTTACAATCTTCGATGTGCCAAGCGCAACTTCCTTGTTCCCCTCGCGGTCATCAGCTTGCGTTTCCAAAATCTTGACTCGCTCATCAAGCTTCTCGATGGCTCTCATAAACTTGTCAACAGATGCACCCCTTCCTTCCGCCTCCACCTTGCCAGCCTTGTTTTCCTTCTTGAACTTGGCCTCCATCTCCTTCACCACCTGCAGACGTTCCTTGAGCTCCTTCTCAGGCAAAGGCTTCTCCTTATTAGCCTGAAGCTTCTCGTTGTCCTTTTCAAATTTCTTGGTGATCTTCGTGCGTTGCTCTTCGATGAGAAATTGCTGGTGATCCTTGACCCAGTTCATGTCAATGTCTTCGTCGAGTTCAAACCATGCGGCACCCTTTTTCTTCTTTTGTGTGGGTTCAAGGTCAAGGATCATCTTCTTGGTGCGCCATTTCTGATATCGCAACCCTTTAATCTACAAAAACAGGTCAGTGTCAAGTCATTGAAGGACCCCGGACTCTATTCCATCCATCACTCACTCGATCACTCATCTTCTGCATCTGCTGCTCGTGGCTTGCGCCAACTGTCCGCTTGTGGTTGCAAAGAATAGCAACCTTGCGATTGCAGTCGTTGTACAGCTTGACTTTCTCGGCAATAGTACCCTTGGAGCGAGGATCTGAGGCGAGCTCCTTCAACAGCGTCGACATAGTGTAAGAGGCGTTGTAGGTACGGAACACCTTGGCAGTCAAGCCGGGCATGTAACTGGCAAGATGTTTATTGAGTTGCGAAGTCTACATGGTGTAGACGCGTGATGATTAGCATGGTGAACAAGGAGTGGAAAGTGAAATGCGGGGTTAGAAGCGAAACTACTCACAGTCAGACGATCAAAGAGGTCATCTCCATCAGTCTTTGGCGGCTTTTTGAACAGCTTCAGGTTCTTGAAAACTTGAGGCGACACGTGTGCCGTTTCGTTGTATCGAATGCTGTCTTTGCCCAAGAAATCAAACGTAACCTTGTCAGGTGGCTGGAGGGTGATGTGCTCATACTTGAGAGAGCAGCAGCCGACCGTGTCGGCCTCGTTCTCAGTGTCCTTTTCGTTGCCAGCTCGCAGCGCCAGCTGGTCAATCAGGTACATGGCTGTAGCTCTTTGTCGGTCTGCCATGATCTCACTCTTGAGCTCTCGGGTGTACTCTTTTCGAATCTTGCCAATGTGCTTCTTCAGTTCGCGGGCTTTCTCGAACTTCTTGAAGTCACTCTGTCCCTTGACATCACTGGCCGCGCCAAGCATAACATACTTGTAAGCACCATTGATATTTTCCTGCCACATGGCCAGCCACGTAGCCTTTTGGTCATGCTGCACGGCTTTCCACTTGTGACCCGCTGGTGGCTCGGGTACCTTGGCATCTTTACCGATGTTGATGGTGATTTGCTCTGGGAAAACACGTGTTTTGACGCGACCGGTTTTTGGATGCTCACCTCGTCCACGAAAAAGACTGGGGGGTTCGACTCTAAAATTGCCTACTTTTTGCTTTCTTCCATCCCACATGCAATGTAAGTAAGGAGCTTCGAAGGCGTCCTTCTTAGCCTTGGCGGCTTCCTTGTCCTCTTTTGACAAGTTCTTTGTCTTGGTTGCCTCGGTCTTTGCAAGCCAATAGTTGTAAACCTTGGAGAAGTCGCACTTGTCAAGATTGTCGATCGACACCTTGTTCCCATCTTTGTCGAGCGCGCCGCCCGTTTTCTTCACAGTTTCTGAAAAGTCGTTGAAGAAATTGGTGCGGAAGATCGGATTATCGAGGTGATGTGACGAGGCTGGGGTCATCATGGCTACCCAAAACGTGGCTACCTCCTCAGCGTCCTTGCTCAAAGTGACAGGCTTGCCATCGTAGATGAGTTTGATATTCTTGGGCAGTGGCTCGTATTCTGGTGCAAAGAGTACACCATTGTGCTCGAGTGTTGTCCACTTGATACTGTCGTCCTCCGGTTTGGGCGCGTTCCACCATGCAAACTCTTCTTCTTCTTCCTCTTCGGTTGTCGCCCTTGACTTGGCGGCCTTCTTGCCGCTGTCCTTGACAGCTGCCACGGCTTTGCCTTTGGAGGCCGTTGCCGTCTTGCCCTTGGTCTTTGCCTTCTTCGTCAAGGGAGCATCAGAGTCAGAATCCTCCTTTATGGGACCATTTGACTTGCGCCGAGCGGCAGTGCCATTTGTTTTACGCTTAGCGGAAGTCGCTTTCGCCAACGGTTCGTCATCCGATTCGTCCTTCAGAATCTTCTTGGGCGTAGACTTTGCTGCTTTGGCTTCCTTGGCACGCATAGCCTGTGCCTCGTTGGCCGCCTTTTTCTCGATTGCTGCTTTTGTCTTTGCCAGCTTGACACCCATGGGCTGATCATCGGAATCTGACTCAGAGGCTTTGATGTTCGCTTTCGCACGTTTGGCCTAGTTGGGAAAAAGTGATCAGTCGTTTTAGCCAAGGCATGAAGTAAAAGCGGGGAACTGCGACGGCATGAAAGAAAGTACACTTACCAGAGGCTCACCATCACTTTCAGAGGCGTCCTTGTAGCTAACTTTGGCTATGGACGATCGAGACTTGCGCTTGTTACGGCTTGGAGCATCTAGATCCATGGCCTCACCGGCGGCACCACTGGCTACAGTGATCCCTGCCATGCCACTGGTGGTTTTGGGCTGGGCCTTGTCGAGAGCTGCATCTTCGGAGCGCGAGACCTTTGTAGAGGAGACTGTTGGGTAGACCCCGTTAGCCTTTTGATTGCACATGCGTGACCCTTCAGTGTACGAGTATAGAGGAAATTGTGACAAGAGCTGCGCGCCGGCTAGCTAGCTGGCTAGCTAGCTGGATGATCTAGGAGGCAATCCGTTCGGGATGCAAAGATCCAGCATACTTGACCGACGCCTCAAATGGTTTGGAGTTATGAATTACTTACGTTTTCCGTTGGGCCTGGCAAGAGGCCTATCGTCGTCAGAGCTATCTACATCCATGGTGGCCGACTTTCGACTTTGCGCCCTTGAGATCGTCAAGAAGCTTGCGCGGCACTGAGGTAGCAAGTAGCCAGCCAAACTTGACGGGCGAGATGCAAGTGATTGCACAAAGGGAAAGGGGTGAAGACTTTGAAACCGAGTATTGACACCCCTTTGTGCCTGGCGAAGGAGAAAAGGGAAAATTTCGACTGGCCTCGCTGGGAACGCTGAAAGAGAGAGCCGAATACGATCCATCTGAATTGGAGGACATCGTGCCTTAGTAGGTATGCATGCATTCGATGTATAGCCCGGGCAGCCGCGGTCGTGTCACGTGACCCTTCAGCCGCAGATTTACCGTCGATGGAGCAAAACTAGCCATCGCGCTTCGCCTCAACAGATGAGCCACGAAACTACCCGACCCCTTTCGAAGTCAATTGATCCGTTCGTCGCGATCAATTGGGTCACTGTTGGTCAGAGACTATTTCTTTCCTCGAAACGAAACAATGTTGTCAAGGGCGGCCCGTCCGGCTCTTCGAGCCGCGGTCACGGCTCCGGTGAGGTGAGTTTCCGAGAGGACGCTGAGGTCCGCGATACAGACCGAGTAGCAGCCAAAGGATATGGATGATACTGCTTCTGGGGGAGCTTTACGAAAGAGATGGATTCCAGAGCCCTTCGATATGGCTCTGCCTATACTGCTCCCGGGAGGACAACCTTTGCTGACGAGAAAATGCTTGCTTGCTTTCGTGTAAACAGGGCTACCGCTGTCAGCTCCAACGGAGCTGCCACCTACGCGACGCTCCGAGAAATCGACAACCGTCGCAAGTCGATTAAGAACATTCAGAAAATCACCAGCACCATGAAGATCGTCGCCTCGACCAAGCTCAACCGTGCTCAGCGCACCATGGCCGAGTCCCGCAAGTACGGCGAGACTGCCAGCGAAGTCTTCCAGGCCGCCGAGACGGCTGTCCCCGAAGTCGAGCAGAAGAAGTCTCTCATCATCGTCTGCTCCTCCGATAAGGGCCTCTGCGGTGGTGTCCATTCCGGTCTGAGCCGACGCATCCGCGCCTACGCCAACGAAACCACCGAGCCCTTCGACCTCGTCGTCGTCGGCGAGAAGTGCAAGGCGCAGCTCCTCCGTACCAGCCCCGAAGCCATCCAGATGTCGTTTGCCGGTATCGGAAAGGACATTCCCACCTTTGCCGATGCCCAAGCCATTGCCGACCAGGTCGTCATGAACTGCTCCGACTACACCGATGTCAAGATCCTGTACAACAAGTTCGTTAACGCTCAGAGCTACGAGCCTACCTTCATCCAGGCGTTCTCCGAGCAGGCTATTGCTCAGTCCCGTATGTGCCCTGGGTTCCGCATTTTCGCCCCCAAGCATCTCGAATAATGCTAATTTCGTGCTTTACGTTTAGCCAATATTTCTGCCTTTGAGGTCGAGGAAGAGGCTCTGGCCAACCTCCGTGAATACAGCCTCGCCAACAACCTGTACTGGGCCCTGGCTGAAGGCCACGCCTGCGAGATCTCTGCCCGACGAAACGCTATGGACGTGAGTCAAGTTGTCCTGAACCTATTTCTCATTCTAAGATCACGTGTGTTGACATTATTTCCCTCAGAATGCCTCCAAGAACGCCGGCGAGATGATTCAAAAGTACCAGATTCTCTACAACCGTACCCGACAAGCCGTCATTACCGGAGAATTGGTTGAGATTATTACTGGTGCCACGGCTTCAGCGGACATGTAAAAGATTCGAATGGAGAATCAAGGAGATGACGACGCGACCTGGCAATCCCCTTTGTAATGCAGCTAGATGGCCACTCGACACGTTGCGGGTGTCCGCAGTGTAAAGCCGTAAATATACCTTCTTAGTTGATTGACTTTGGTGCGTTGTTTTGCAGCGTTTGTTGCAGGTGATGCTTTGAATGTCGTCTGGTGTGTATTAGGGGCTCACTCTGCGTAGATACGCAGGTTGGTCCTCCGTGTGTACTCATTCTTGGGACTTATATGGCCTCCTTGTCATGTAGGACTTTGATGAGGAGTGTTGTCTGATCCTATTTATCACTTCGTACATCGTCTTCTTATCCTATGGGCCTTCATGTACATATCGTCTACAATTCAATTCGTCTCCCACTATAGTCTCCAATGCTGTCTATGTATCGTCGTCCCCTCACCCCGCGGACCATTATCTTATCTTTCTTAGACCCTATCCTCACCACTCTCATCCATTTTCCATCTCCCTGTCCTGTCATTGCACCATAGTCCCCTCACCCCTTGACACGTCGTCTTCTCATCCCGCCTTTCACACACCGTCTTCCCAAACTATGAGTCTTCCCACATGTACCTTCCACGCCTCTCCTCCAAGAAAAGCGGGGTGTTCTCTTGCTTGCTTCCTGCTTTTGACCCGTAGTGGGCGCCACTTATTACGCGAGGCAACCTCGCCTGTTATTCGCTGCTTCTTTCTTCCAAGGTATCGGACCGAAGCTTGCTGTGTATAGTCACCTCGATTGTTTTCCTTTGCTTGACCTAGATAATTCAACTCAGTTCAGTCCATGTCTTTCTTGGAGAGATGATCCTCTGATCCCGTGTGGATTGTTGTTCTCATCGTCTGCTTCACAGTTATTCATTCTTGTCTTGTCGTGGGGATCCTGGGAGGGTCTCTACAGTCTTACGTCCTCTCCTATTGCACAAAAGAATGGGCGCAGCCGTCTGGCCACTCTGATGTGCTTTGTTTACCCCTATATACCCTGCGATATCTCCGATTATCCACCATTTTCTCTCCATCCACAGCAAGCCGCAAAGCCACTTCACGTGCTGCCTCTGAGTTACCATTTACTGCATACCTGCCGCAAAGCGCACGAACCCCTCAATCATGACACACAAAGAACTCGGCTTTCAAACCCATACCATGATCTATTCTTAGCACTCCGCCCAACGCCACCGTGTACAATCGCACGTGTTGCTCCACGCCCGAGCAGCTACCCAGGCGGTGACCCTATATACTCATGCATGCCTCATATATTCGAACGCCCACCAAAGACCCTCCCTCCCTCCCTCCAGATATAGTTAGATGAAATCAAACCCTGCATTCCGCTGCCCCAGTACCGAGCAGTACCGTGCACGACCCTGACCTCCCTCAGCGCCACTACACAAGAACGAACGAAGCACAAACCACCAACACCATTAATATACAGCCAGCCAGCCAGCCGAGCGCCCTTCTTTCTTTTATCTCACTTCCCATATAATCGCCCCCCAAGATCATATACCGAAGTACAGAACCCTTACCCACTCCATGAACATCACGCCCTCCCCGCATAACTGACCTGCTTCCCCCTCCTCAACTTACCCCCCCCCTCCCTCTCATCACTCCCCACTGCACTCCCATGCTCCGCCTCATACCTCGCCCTCAACATCACAGCCTTCTTATCCCACACCCTCGACTCCTCATTAAACACCACCATCGCTTCATTATACGCCGCCCGCTGCGCCAACGCATCCTCCTCATACGGCTGCCTCTCCTCCGGAGTAGCCTCCTTCCACATCTTGGACGTCATGACTCTCACATCATTCGGTGTTGTACGAGGCTTCCCATTCTTGCGACCGGCTTCACATTTTTTCCGCGCCGTCTCAAAGTTCTGTTTGCTGAAGAGGAGGTAGCCCGTCGCGGTGACTTTATTAGGACGAAGGGGTCTCTCGCCGATGGTGTCTCGGATGTAGTCCGCTATTTCGAGTTCGTAGGCTTCTCGGCGTGCTTGGAGGGGGTTCTTGGCTGTTTCTTTGCGCTTGTGCAGGAGGACCGAATCTTTGGGGAGGATGAGCGGCGTGGGGACTTCGATGGGGCCGAGTATACCTTCGAGGACTTCGGAGGCGGCGCGGAGGCCGGAGAGGTATGCGCCGTGGACAGTGGCGGGGTGTGTGCCGGTGGTGTGTTCTCCGGCGAAGGATAGGTTGCCGATGGGCTGGGCCATGAGGTCGTAGTCCTCGGGGAGCATTTCTGGAGCGGCGGAGGAGTAGCTGCCTCTGGCGAACCGATCGGAGCCCCAGCGGGTGATGACGGATTCGACAGGGTAGGGGACTTTGCGGCCGAATACGCTGCGGAGGACTTGTGTGGCTTCTTCGACGAGGCTTTCGTTGGTGGAGCGTTCTGTGTCGAAGCCGGCTTCGCCTGCCATGAGGCCGATGAGACATGGTAGGCCGGTGGTGTTGGTTACGTTGAACCACTGGAAGAAGCGGCCCCGGTTGAGGGAGTAGTCTTCTTGCCTTGTGCTATTTTTGTTGGGTGGGTTTCTCAAGACCCCAAAGATGTGTCTGTTTGAGTCCCAGAATATTTCCTTGTACACCAGGACGACCTTGTTTAGGACGCCAAACCCCAGGCGTTCTATTGCTCCGGTCTTCCACTGTGGCAGCGCCGGGTCAAAGTTGGTGTCACCCTGCTTTAGGACGCCCAGGGGTACGGTGCACACCACATTATCGGCCGTTACAACGGTACCGTCTTCTGACTCGATGGACGCGGGCCCGTCAGAGCTCAAGCTGTGGTATCTGATAGTCTTGACAGCAAACTTGGTAATCAATTCCAGCGGGGTAGGACACTGAAGGAGCCCTCGCGCAACTCCTTGGTAGCCGCCCACTATCATTGCATGGCTCCCTTCCCATTCATTTCCAGCATCGATATCCCACAAAGAGAGACTCAATCTGTGTAGATTCGCGGCATTGCTGTACTCCAGATTGGCAATGTGCCAATTAAAAAGACGGCAGTCCTGCGCGTTGAGGTCAATTAAGTCTTTGTACCGAGCGACTGCATGGTCCATGACAGACCCCAACGTTGCATCGGCCGACGCTACGGCATCCTCAAGCTTGAGTTCGAAATCTGGCTCCAGCTGAGATCGAAGGGTCCAACCCATGGCCGCAACCTTTTCGGCGACCTTTGCGGACGCTGGGATGCCTGGTTGATTGTGTACTCGTCCGGTGAGTTTGTCTGCAGAAACGGGCACGAGATTGACTTTCTCTGGAACACTTTGCTCCGACACTGGAAGAGAATGTGGCAGTGCAGCGGTCGCTTCTTCGGCTTCCATGATGGTCTTGCTGCCGTCTCGTGGGCTATCCCGACCTTCATCCAAGAGGTCACGGTTTCCAAGAATGGATTTCAAAGGTTGCATCTTGTGCTTATACTCACTCACACGGTCCAGACAATCGTTATACAGATTTTCCACCAACACATCCCGGGTCGGATTCACAGGCTTTCCACTGCTGTCGTAAATGGTCGTGTCCGGCGTCAGGGAATGGTATTGTAAGCCGAGCTGGCCACGGACCAGGATATTGATCGGATTGCCCCGCTCAAACCCTGTGATGATCATACCCCCCATTTCGGCTGTCCGCCGTTTGTCTTTGAAATCAGGATTTCGGCTCTTCAGCTTCGTTTTGAATTCTCGAGAATACACTCTTCCGCCGACACGACTTCGTCCTTCCACAATGACGACCTTGGGGACACTCTCGCCAATTTCGGTAAATCTGTCGGCATACTGGGCGAATAGCCCCTGAAGCTGCCTCGCACAAGACAGACCAGATATACCAGCTCCAACGACGACAATAGTTCTCCGCCGTTCGCCGTTCGCTGGACTACTTTTCACCTCGGGCGTGTCTTGAAGTTGCACGCATCCGTAATTGATATATCCTCCCCGCACAAGCCAGTCGTAGCAAACATTTGCGGCGTCGAACCACCTCGAATTCGCACAACCTATCGCTGTTTTTCTCGTGACGCATAGCCGGGGGTTCTGGAGCCAGAGACGCAGGATGCTATTCCGGATATTGAGATATGTTGTGACTTGGGCGTGTGAGATGTGATGGCGAAGAAGATGATATTCCTCAGGATGGAGAGCGTAGGGATTTAATCGCGAGGATTCTGCCGCCTCGAGACACTCAGTGGCGTACTGATGAGTGGAGAGATCTGAGGGTATAGAAGACTTTGGCTGCACGGTGAAGTTGAGTATTTCGTAACTGCGACAGTATGTTTTCGTCACAGAATTTTGCCTCGCTTGCGGAGCATGTTGGATTTTGCCTGTGTCCATGCCAGATGGCGTTGTAGCCTGACTGGACAATGCAGACCGGGACGACGCCTCAGTCGGCTCAGTCAGGCCAGAATACGATGAGCTCAAAGACTGGGCCATGTGATCATCACGAGACAAAGCGCGAAATAAATTGGGGCGGATCTCCTGTTGACTCCTGCACGCCCATGTTAGAGCGTCCACGAATAAGAACAAATATAGCCTGTATAAATGAGGCCGTCAGCGGCCGTGCTTACCCGAAGCTGACTACTGGCGACGGGGGAACTGCCCCTAATACGCCATCATCAAGAGCATCTCGGATCCTATTGAGGATTTGGAGGCGATCCGATGGATACGGTGAGCAATTTTGGCGTGGCTGAGCATCGGATCTTGAATGCGGCGACGAGCCGATAGGAGGTCGGGAAATGTGATTTATGTCTATCCGCTGCGACAGGTCTGACAAGCCATCTTGGCATACTGAAGCACTCGGTGTTGCGTTTATGAGACTTGCAGGGCTCCCCATCGTTGTATTCATGGCGGAATTACATCGGAAGCCATGAGCTGACGCGAAAATTTACGCAGACATGAGTCTCGAATATATTATACAAAGGCCCAATGCTGTCGACCGTGGTATAATTCGCAAAGACCGTCAGGTGGATCTTCTCTCAGAGTTCGGCATAACAGAGCAGCAAGACCTGAACGCCGTTATAAGTCAAACACCTACATACATGAGTCTGTTAGCTTTCAACTTATGACTACCTACCCACCACTGAGATGTAAGCGTCAGGAAATCACTGACCGTATTGGTCGTGCCGAAGATAGGCCGCATAAATGTCCCGGAGATAAAGTTAGGCGATGCCGATCTGCATTGGAGCAGGTTTTTCCTCGGCCAAGGTTGATTTTGCAATATGCACTCACAACGGTAGGCTCATGAAGGGGATGAGGGTGCCGTCCCATCACGCCCCTCAAGACTCGCGGGAATCATCGTGTGTTCGGACAGTCACGTGCAACAGATTCCCGAATGGCAGCACAGAAAATTATGGACCTTCCGGACGCCAGTCTCGAAACGGCAACCGAACCACGCCACATTCACCATTCTCGACAACAACAACAGTAAGTGATTTTGTGAAATACCGACAGCTGGCCAGAGAACAAGACGACAAAATTCATGTCTCAGGAATCTAAAAGAAAACATACTGCATCAGGTATTATGAGTCGCTCTAATCTCACTGCGGCGTCAAGCCAAAAACTTCTCCGACGAGGCCTTCGCGCCCTGTTGCGAGGCTTCAATGCTGCGAGGCTCAATTCCGTTAGGCCTCAATTTGCGAGTCTTCATCATGCGAGGCTTAATTCCGCTCGCTCTGTTCAGGCTCCTTGGCAAAAGAGCCGGTCTCGATTGCGGCATCCATCATTCTATTGCCGCTGATTATAGATGTCGTACATATGATGATATTTCGCCGAACTAAAACAAAGTCAGCGAAAGAAGCAACCCCTTCTGAGTTTCGCTCAACCTCACCTTCCTGTTTGGCAATAAATCGAAGTGCCGCGATCTCGGTAAACGTAATGCCCCCGACGAAGACGACGAACACAGTCTGCTTGGCATCGTTCCCAGACAGCAGTGCTCTTGCTTTGACTGCTTTATCTTGGCCCCTTTGAAGTTCATATAATGTTCTGCCTCGCGCATGCTTGACAGCTTCATCGAAACCATGCCAGCCCTGGCCTACCCATGGCGCTGACGCAGCACCGGGGCCTGGTGCATTACCTCCCTTGCAAATGGACGTCAAATACTTCTTCTGGAGAACACACTGCACCAGGCGGATAGACAGAGGCGCATATCCGCTATAGACATAGGCAATATCATTGGGGTTGTCCTCCTGTACTTCATCGACTATGAGTCGGAGTTGTTTGCGCAGGTAGGTGTAGTTTGTCTTGGTTCCGGTTGTCACCATGTTTCCACCAGTCATGGGTATCATGCCGGCTAGTGGAGATGAGCGTGACAAGAAGAGTTGCAATTTTTCCAGATTGTAAAGAGTCAGCAGATGTTGATGTCCGTACCCCTGGAGAATGAGTTTTCGAAATTGCTCAAACTCCTTTGGCTTCACACCTCCTGAGATGCACGAGTAAATGCAAAGAAGCCTCAGTGTTTCTCGTAATGGCGCATTACAAGCAATCAACTCCTCTATGCTATCGAATTGAGAAGACGGATCCGCGCCGGCAGCAAGGTTCTGCTGGACTTCCAGAAGGCCTTTGAATTGATCAGTCCTAGTGCGTTTTATGATTTCTTCGGCCATGCCTGTATGTATCCTAGCGCTACGATGCTCCTGTTGGTACCCTGGAAGTTGACCGACAAATTCCTTGAGTTCAGCAAGAGTTTTGGTTTTGTGCTTGCTTTCATAGTCCGATTGAACCTGCTGCAGCCGCCGAGCGACCTTGTTGAGCATCCCGCCCACAATGGCAAAATTAGCATCCCGTAGCTGATCATATAATTTATCAGACGAGTCCAACAAGACGGTTTCTTTACGACCCTGTGTAGTAGCAGCAGCCCCTGACCGCGCTGGAGCACCAACGATAGTCGTATCGACCTTTGTCTGGTTGTTTTGTATTTCAAAGACCTCATCGATGAGACCCTCATAAGTAAGTTGCGTCAGAAGCGGGGTGACAAGATCAACCTCACGATCTATAATGATTATGCTTTCGTTTGTGGTGCTCGGTGTCAAACTAGCTGTGGTCGAGTCGCTCGTGTCCTCCCCAGCAAGATGCTCTTGTCGCATCCGAACCAAAAGATCTGACACTCGTTTCGCGTTATCACCTTTGCCTATGATTCGAGGGAACAAGCCGTGATGTTGCTGTATTTCCATTAATGCCTTAGCTAGAAGATAGGTTGGTGTCACATCTTTCGACAGGTATAGGTCTCGGAAGGAATCATCCAGTTCCAAGGATAGAACATCCTTTTCTAGTGGAAAGAAAAATAACGGTAGTTCTGATATGTTGACATCGCCCAAAACGCCAGCCTCTTCCAGCAGCTGATCAGAGACTAGCGTACGCCGTGGGACCCAAAAGACATGAAACTCATGCCTCGTATGGCTTTGGCTTCGTACTCGTTTGATTTGGCCTGCAACGAACAGCGAAGGCAAGACAGAAGGAAAAGAGTTAGTTTGCCAAGAAGAGTGGACGAATTATCATGACGGAAGCGGAGGAACGTGAGCGTACTGGCTATAGTCTCGGCGTGTCGCCCACACTCCCCTCTAGCTATGAAGACAACATTCTGCTGGCTCGTGTCCACGTTGTCGTTCTCCAGGATGAAAAATTTGTCGACGCCATATTCCTGCAATGTGTTGACTTTGACAATGGTGCCGACAGGGCCGACGAGGCTTTTATCAAACACAATGTTCTTCTTTCCACGGACCTGCTGCAGTCAGTGACGGGACGGTCGGGTCAAGCAGCTCACTCTGAGGTGAGGAAAGCCACACTACTCACTCCTTCAAGAAGATGAAGCAAGTCCTTGCGAGCTTTGTTTCGGACCTGCTCTGTGCTGAAGTCGCTCCGAGGAGCCATCATGGCTCGAGACAACGGATTGACAAAACGTTCAGGTGGTCGGGCGGACGGGCTCCGAGGTGAGTGGAGGCAGCGGTGACAAACAGCTTCCCCGGAGTCGCATTCATTCTGCCGGCGCGGCCCCTCAGTGGTGCTGGGCGGTGAACAACCCTAGTCATTCACGATTCCGCGCGCTCTCCAAGCTCTCGCGGGAACTCCGTACCTAATTAAATACATACCTACAGCCTACAGGCTACCTAATGTTCTGCCAGTCGGCTCTCGACCCTTCAACTTTGTAGCAAGCTTATTACCCCGTTACAGTTCAACGAGGGGCATTCTAGTCTTTCCAAAGCGAAGTTCGATGCATCAGCTGCACCGAGAGTATCTTGCGTGTGCAGGTAGCCGCT
Organism: Claviceps cyperi; assembly: GCA_018360075.1. Taxonomy (NCBI): domain Eukaryota; kingdom Fungi; phylum Ascomycota; class Sordariomycetes; order Hypocreales; family Clavicipitaceae; genus Claviceps; species Claviceps cyperi. The sequence continues at coordinate 36,510 of SRPQ01000049.1, forward strand.
ACTTCGCTCTGGCGATGCTTCAAACTAGATTGTTCTACAGCTAGTGCTCATACGAAAACCGATGCGACGTCGGTGTCGTGGAATTGCAAGCTATGACAGTGAGTGCTTTTTAAGCCGCACAGGCTGACGAAGTATTGACATGCTGGAAAGTGCTTGTTCAAGATGCGCAGTGGCACTTGCATCATCCGCTTCATAATCAAAATCATGATGAGCCTGTGCAACTTGTCCTCGAGCTGCTACATCGCCGATTCCAACTTGCGGCTTCTCTAATTAGGATCAGTGCACCGGATGGGTTGCTCGCGAAGAACACGGACGACAACCTCTTCCCCCATGCTGCCAGGCTCAGGCTGGCGAGAAGAACCCGCCCTGGATGCAGTACGTCCTCGTGAATAATAGAACCACAAAGTGAGAAGGCAAGCGGAGAATTATTGCAAAGACAAATAAGCTGAGAAGGCTATATAAAGGCCTATTAAATTCCTTCCTGTAACATAAACCTTTTCACCGCCCATTTTGGTGCCGCTCTAGGCATAGCCAAAAGTACCTTTTGTCATTGCGATTGCTGATATCATCCCATAGCACTTGCCATCGGGGGACTGTAAGACGAGTGGAGTTTGTCAAGGCCGCAACAATACTCCGTTCTTCCTTCTGTGTTCGTCAGCCAGAAGCACAATGAGTGATCTGTGTGCTGCATCAACTGTCGGTTGCTCTTGCGTCTCTGGTCCCATCGTCCAGCAGCTGCCAGTCACCACTTGCACTCATCCATCGGCGATCGTTTGATGTTCAGCATCGCTTCTTACCCCGATCCATCCATCTACCCAGCCACTCTGATTATGGTAGCTGTTGGGAACGTCAGGTACCGCGGTATCAACAGTCAAAGGAAAGTATAATGTCGATGCATAAACACAGGGCTGTGGTTTCTTGTGGTAGCAATTGCACCAATCAACCCAGAAAACCAGACCAGACCAGACCAGACCAGACCAACCAACACAAAGCTTCTTATCATTACCCATCATTACAACTCATCTTAATTCTTTTTATCTTTGATATCGCCTCTCAGGGACGACAACCACATAGGAGTTCGCCCTTGAGCAGGTTGTTCCAGTCTCGAGCAGCCTGCTTGAGACCGTAAAGACTACGCAAAGCCTTCCAAACCATCCCTGACTTCAACTTGATTCCATCCGGTGGTTGCAAGTATATATCTTCTCGCAAGCGCGACTCGGTGAAGGCATTCTTGATGTCAAACTGCTGATAACACTCATCGTCTTCTTGTGCGACTGCTGCCAGGAACATTCGCAAGGTATCCATGCGGACAGTCGGCGCGAATGTATCGTCAAGATCCTGTCCTTTGACCTGCGAAAACCCCCTGGCTACCAGTCGGGCTTTGAATCGCTCGAGATCTGCCGACGCCGTCGTCTTGATGTCGTATACCCACTTCATGGAGACAAGATTCGGTCCTGGAGGTAGCTCGGTTTCCATGAAAGTAGAATTGCCATTCAGTGCAAGCATCTCTGCTGCCATCGCTGAGTTCCAAACCTAGATTCAGGACTTGCCATAACTTCGCGATAAGTCCGCGGAATCTCAATCCTGCACTTCATTGCGGCAGGGAAGGTTAAGTCAGTCATTCCGCCCAATAGCCCATAGCACGAGAGTGCGGACTCAGTCTCGTTCTCGTCAAGAAGCTTGAGCCAATCCACCATATCTGCACATGCGAGCATGTATGCAGCATACAACCTAGCCTTCTTTGCATTAGGCAAGTCGTCCTCCTCGCCATCATGTAGCCTCTTACTCCGCAAGAAATATCGCGGTGGGGCAGCTGGTGGACTCGGAACAAGGCAAAGTTGGGCCGGTGGCGCATCATGAACGGGTACGTCCGGTGCGTCAATCGGATCCGGCGGATCTGCCCTGCCCGACGGGCCAAGTGCCTCAGCTGGTTGGGGAATACGTGTCTCTGGTGGACTCGTGTCAAGAGGTAACTGGGCCCGGTGGAACATCATTGACTCTCTCTGGTACGTGACCGAAAGGTATCGAATCGACAGTCTCCTCTTGAGCTGGTAAAGGAGCATTCGGGTCGGGTTCGTCATTGTCTGCGTGCCGGTCTGGCGCGACTGTTTGTTCTGCCGTTTCCATCTGTAAATTGGGTTCACGGGTGAGGCCTGGAGTTTGTACTTTCCTTGGCCGTCCAACCGGCCTACGGGCAGGTGGCTCCATGGAGGATGTCATGGTTTTCATCTTGAGATCAATCGAGCCGCCCTTGACACTTTCGTCGACATCGAACCTGCTGGAGATGACTACCGCTCCTCTGTTTGGGTCGTATATGCGGCCATGTCTTGAAGTGTCATCCGAGTATCCCATAAACACACCAACGTGGCCAGTATTTACCAGTTTATCTTTTCTCTGACCAGCTGGTATCGACTTCTTGCCCATCCAGTAATAGCACTTGGAGCCCCACTTGTACACTCCCTTGATGCTCGGGATGTTCCCGGTTCATGCTTCCATCGGACTAATCCTCCTCCTTCCCATCGCATCCTTGGTTGGATCAACCAAGGGTCCTCTCTCCAAGCGATTCCGTACGAACGTGTCTGCAACTATTGCCTCATCCCAGAACTCTATTGGGAGATCTGAGGCCTTCAACAGCGCCCTCGTGTCTGCTTCCGCAGAATGTATATTTCGCTCCGCTGGCCCGTTCTGATATGATGACGCAATCGTTGTGCTTTGCGACGCAGTTCCCTGCTGAGCTTCCCATTCTCTCGATGCCTTCAGAAGTTCAGGGGCATTGTCCGATCTTGCCTGCTTGATCTTGTGGTCAGATTCCAGTTCCACCTTCTTCTTTCAAGTTAGCAACTGAGTATATGCTTCACTCTTTGTTTTACAAGGGATCACCCATTCTCGTCGCGTGAAGGTGTCAATGATCAGCAGGAACCACCTGTTTCTTCTGAGAGATGTTGGGAAAGGTCCAGCAACAGTCAGACTGCACGCGTCCCAGCTTGACTGTCGCCCAAGGGCCCAAGTCCTTAGGGACCCGGTTACGCATCTTCGATATCTTGTCAAACAAGCGCTTGGCGAACTTAGGTGCAGGACATGCTGAAACAGGGTGGTCAGGCTGGCCACACAAAAGGCAGATGCCCCGTCAGCATCTGAGGCTTCGTTGCCATAGCAGGTGAATCGCGCCTTGTTCCACGTTGCTCACCCTGCGGTCGTCCTCCTCCTCGAGCTCTGCTAAAATGAGCTTCGTCAACGTCCGGGGTGGGTTCTTGGCCTTGTCTTCAGTCTCGACCTCAGCGAGCATGGCGATCTTCTCCTCCGGTCAGAATTCCTTGCCAATTCTGGAGGCCACCTTGATGCCGTTCAGTGTCGGCAACTTCAGGGCCAGGGTATTGAATAGCATCTTGTCGGTGTAGGCCGGCTTCAGAGTCGTCCATCGGCACCCACAACTTTTCGGCGGAATTCCGTGAGGGTCTTCCACGCAGCGTTAATCGTCATCCCGTCGTTAAACTCAAACTGCATGATGGCAGTCTGGTTTAGAGAGGCAATCGCTTCATCCGTCTTATTGTAATATGTCTTGAGGGCGTTCCACACGGCCTTTGGTGAGTCGTATTCATCCAGAAATCATGGTCCAGGCCCCATACGGGATACAATTCCAGCGATTGGTTAATGAACTCAAGGAACGTGGTCTCCTCATGCGAGTCCAGGAGGCTAAGCAGTTTAGGGTCGATGAGGCGAAGGCCAGGTCGATCATGTGTGACGCCCTGTCCCTGGACGATCAAGGATTTCTGGATGAGTACGACTCACCAAAGGCCGTGTGGAACGCCCTCAAGACATATTACAATAAGACGGATGAAGCGATTGCCTCTCAAAACCAGACTGCCATCATGCAATTTGAGTTTAACGACGGCATGACGATTAACGCTGCGTGGAAGACCCTCAAGGAATTCCGCCGAAAAGTCGTGGGGGCCGATGAGACTCTGAAGCCGGCCTACACCGACAAGATGCTATTGTTTAGTTTGACGAAACCATGCATCCTGGTTGTCTCTGGTCAGGCTTGCAATTGTCCTCTGGTATCGTACGGTGTTGTCGTCCATCTTGTTAAAAAAAAATTATTCCTTCGTCTGCTTCTTCTGCTTCTCCTTCTTCTTTTGCTTCGGCGCTTCTCTTGCCTCGGCTGCTTCTGTCGCTTTCCGGAAATCAATCAGGGCAGTAGCTTGATCAATCGTCCAATTGTCCTCTGCGACAAACCGGGGCTCATAACCTGTTGAACCAAGCACAGGGTGGTTGGGACACGTTGGGTTGATTGACCGTAAGGTTCTACTACCTACTACTCCGACTGCCTCGAGAAAATCTCCTCGAGGCAGAGTCGTGCGCTAGTCTACATTCAGTCTAGCACCCACCAGGTCACATGATCTAGCTTGATATTCTCAACATTCTGAAGCAATCCTTGAACCAGTCTCTACAAGTTTTCGCCGTCTGTTTCGCGTTCATTTGTCTCCAACTTTGTGGCCGTCATTGCCCGTCGTGTTGAGAATCATTCGTTCATCCAGTGTCTATGTTCACTTTGCAATTGCCTTCGCACATCCGTTTCCCCCTGTTACTGAGGTGCTGTGATCCAGTGAGGATTGTTGCTCTTCTGGTCTACTCTGTGGATATTCGTTCTTGTCTTGCTTCAGGGATCCTGAGAGGACCTCTGTTGTTCTGGGTCTTCCCCACTCTTCCTTTCCGTCATTTCTATGGGAGCTTCGGCGCTGGTGAAAATTGAAATACCACTATCCCTATTGTCTTTTTTACTTGTTCATCAATGAAGCGGTGCCGGACTTACGTCCAACTTCTGGTTTGAAGGTCCTTCGCGGGCCGATCCGGGTTGAAGACATTATCAGGTGGGGAGTTTAGCTGGGCCCTGGGGCGGCACATCTATTCAAAGCTAAGGATCAACAATCCTCAAGGGGAGTCCTTTGCTCCGGTCGAGAATATCAAGTCTCAAGGAGGCCTGTTTAATCCGTTTAGTAGGGAGAGACGTTAGATACTCCGGCCTGACTTGGAAGTAGATATTCTTGTGGAAAGTCAAGATAGATGTGTCATTCGACAGAGTAGCTGAAGATCATGCCCGATCCAGGTCCAGCCCAGGCCGGGTACTGCATGTTATTACACAAAGGTGAGCACGCCAACCAATCCGGAATGCTGCCATTGGAAATGACTCATCCTCCGTCTGTCATTTGACTTATTTCTGCCACACATGCTTACTCAGGAGTCATATGCATACCACACAGAAACATTACTCAACCTGAGTATAGCCTTGCATTGAAGAAGCTGAAGGAAGACACATAAAAAAGTGAGATAACAGTTCTAAATTATCCGTTTTCACAGAAGAGTTGCGAAGATACAGGCTGAGAATCACAGGCCTCACCTTTCAATCAGGCCCCTTTGCTCCGGTCAAGAGTATCACGCCTCAAAGAGGCCCCTCTGATCCGTTTGGGCGGCTGAAAATATCCTGCGGCCGAGCTTGGAGGTAAACCTTTGTGTAGAAAGCCACGATGCATGTGATGGAGAGGTCAGACTGGTGATCGTGCCCAACCCTGACCAAGATCACTGCACGAACTTGAACGGCACTTCGTCTGTCGCCCATTGTGAGCTATGTATCGATCTAACACCGAATAAAAACGACCCAAGTGACACCACAAGCCCCTACGCGTCACATCTATCCAAGCATCGCTAGTTCTTGAGAGCATCGTCGGCCGTAAAGAAGGTTGGCAAATTGTTCATACGTCGTTATCATGGTATAGAAACTCAATGTCTCGAGGTCGAAGGCGGTTTTGCTTCACAAAGTCTTCATCTCCTGGCGGACGCTCGTTCTTGACATTGCTGGTGAGCATGCTTTGTATGCTCATGCAAACGCTCTCGGCGCTTTGCACAGGACTCCATCCTTGGGTGTCCAGAAGATCGAGACATATGATGCCGTTTGAATAAATGTGAGGATGCATGGGAACCGGACGATCCGGTGTCGAGTCAAACGTGACTTCGGGGGGCTCTGCAAACAATCGATGTGAGTGAGTATACATGAATTGTGATAGGTTTGGAGTGGCAGTCGGGGACTCGGGCAGACGGCATACCTATAGGATATGACGGAGGAAAGGAAAACTTGAGACGGAAGATCTGGTTTTCGTATAGAGGGTTTGAATCGAGAACCCGAATATCAAAGACCCAGTTCTGGAGGCTGTCACCGTCTACGAGCTCGATGCCTGGCGCGAGGCCCGCCTTTTCGATCTACAAGAAGCGGCACGGTGAGTAATGAGCACCTTACATCGAGGCGCGAGGAGGAGGAGCATCGGCTGGCCCGGCTTAGGATTACATACCTTCTGACGCTCCTTGGCTACGCGCTTCTCTCGCAAGGGGGTAGCCATGATGGAGATACACAAGGGCGTCCGGTAGAATGGTGTTGTGGTATGAAGGTTGATCTGGCCTTGTCCCCGGTGGGATGCGGAACCAGTGGGCGGTTTTGAGGCTTCCCTGGTCGCCCTTCCCTGCCATTTCTTCCTGGCTCGCTCGGCAGGCAGCTCTGCAGCTGCTACCTGAGACGGCTTGAGGCGCTGGCCAAGAAGCTCCAAATCCGCCTGTGTTGGGGTTCGGCAGGCAGCTGGCCACTAGATTGGGCACTGAGAAGGGGTACTGAGGGGTACTGAGGGGTACTGAGGGGTACTGAGGGGTACTGAGGGGTACTGAGGGGTTCTCCCTTGCGCTTGGCGGGGGCGTCCCACGACGGAGCAGGCAGAAAGCGCGCGGTTTATTGGCCCGGAGCCGCTGCAGACGCCGCAGAGGCTGTGTAGGGAAGGAATGAGGCCGCCGTTCAGTCCGCGACTGCGAGTTTGGGAAGTGAGGAGAGGCTGATGCATCGGCATCTCTCCGGCCTTAGCCACAGAATACGAATACATATGTAACAGTCTAGTCTCGCCATTTCTCTCTCTGTACATGCCTACGTATGTATGTAGATGTATGTATGTACATACAATAGGTAGCACAGTACATACAAAAGCACGGAGTACAGCGCCGCCTGTATCAAGGGCGTTGAGTCGGATTGACGTCGGTTGGCTGCATTTGGATGTGGATGGATCGGACCCTGTCCAACCAACAATCCATCGTCCACTGAGCGGCTCTGCAATCCCTTGCTGCTGAGGTCTGAGGGGTAATCATAACTGCATGGTTGCCTTTGTTGTCAAGCCATCTAGTTATTGCGAGTTTTACGCCAGCTTCGCGCATTGCTCGTCGCGCCATTGTACGTTGTTCATTGCTCGCCGCTCCTTGTTCACCGCGCCGACGTTATCACTACGTTGCCTGTCGCCTCACATCCAGACGTTGACACCTCGCTGAGACACACAGCCGCAAAGCTCGCACATTGCAGCAAGGACCGCTCGGATCCGTTGCAGCTCGAGGCTTATTCTCGGACCAGACGCAGGCGATCCAATCCACCCCGTCTACCTGGGCGCGACATTGCCCTGTCATTTGCAAGCATGAGTTGTACGTCATGAACCGGACTCGTTAGAAGGCTGTCAAGATCGTAGTGCGTGATGGGCGCGCATGCCCGATTGCGGCTGCCTCTTGCGTTTTGCTCCAAGGCGGCTGTCCTCGCTGACATTATACCGTCTCTCAAGTCGCAGGAATGCTCAATCGGCTCCACGGCCAGCCTGAAAGCTACGAGAAGAAGTATGATTGAGTCTCGACCCCGCAGCCTCGGATCACACATCAGAAACCCGATGGCTAACATCATGCGCTGGTGTAACGGTTATAAACAGAGCAAAATATCGATTCGGCAAAACTCTAGGTGCTGGCACTTATGGAGTCGTTCGCGAGGCAGATGGCCCGACGGGCAAGGTGGCCGTCAAGATTATCCTGAAGAAGAATGTCAAGGGCAACGAGCAGATGGTTTACGATGAACTTGATATGCTGCAGAGGTTGAAGCATCCACACATTGTCAGATTTGTGGACTGGTTCGAGTCGCGGGTACGTGTTGTCAAGCTCTAGGGTAAAGGTCGATCCGCGTGAAGGCTGACAGAATGATTACAGGACAAGTTCTACATTGTCACGGAACTGGCGACTGGTGGAGAGCTCTTCGATCGAATTTGCGAGCAGGGCAAGTTCACGGAGAAGGATGCATCCCAGACCATCAAGCAGATCATGTCGGCAGTGGATTATCTGCACGATAACGACGTCGTCCACCGAGGTAAGCTCCCAGCGCCGCTGTTCTCAGTCCTGCTCTATTTTTCTGTACGCTGACACATGTCGTAGATCTCAAACCGGAAAACCTTCTCTACGTCACGCGCGAACCCGATTCAAACCTCATTCTGGCTGATTTCGGCATCGCAAAAGCCCTCGACAGCAAAGAAGAGACCCTCAAGACCATGGCCGGCTCATTCGGCTACGCCGCACCAGAAGTCATGGAGCAAAAGGGCCACGGCAAGCCTGTAGACATGTGGTCCATGGGCGTCATCACCTACACTCTACTGTGCGGATATCCCCCCTTTCGCAGCGAGAACCTGCGTGATCTGCTACGCGAGTGCACCGTAGCGCCGGTCCCGTTCCACGAGCGATACTGGAAAGACGTCAGCCAAGACGCCAAGGATTTTATCCTCGGACTAATTGTGCCCGACCCCGAGAAGCGCAGCACCAGCAAGGTACGTAAAGCACATACACAAGAAGAAGACTTGAAGTCAAGAGGAGAAAAGACCAAACTGCGTCTTCTTGTATATGTGTGTGCTAACGAAGTTCCACCCCTCCAGGAAGCACTCAACCACATCTGGCTGAGCGGTAAGAACGCCACCGACCACAACTTGCTCCCCGAGCTCGAAGCCTTCCGAAGAAGAGCCCGCCTCCGCCGCGCCATTGAAATTATCAAACTCCAAAACCGGATCCAGAAGCTCCGGGAGCACGAAGACGACCCCACCGATTCCGACATGGGCGACGCAGCCTCCACCGCCTCCTCATCGGGAGAGAACAAGGGCGACGGATCGAGACTGCATGCACTGGGGCTGTTTGCCCTGCGTGAAGCGAAGCAGAAGCATGAGACTCTGCAGGTGGAAGAGGAGATTGAGAAGGAAAGCAGACGGCGTAGCTTGAGTAATGCGTAATACAGCGCTCTTTATTTTGGAAAAAAGCTGTTCCTTGGGAAGCGCCGAGCGGGTAGTATGGTGCCGAGCGGTAGTATGAATAAATCCAAGGAAGGCACAAAATAATGATGTTTCTTTTTGAAGGGGACGCTTCACGATTGTGGTTTGCAGGTTTTGTTTGGTGTATATTTTATTGGAATACAGACTGAATTATCTCGTCCGGATGCCTCATGAGTCATGACTGGCCTTGAGTGCTCATGTATCCTGCGCGCTCGATCATCGTATCACGAGTCACGACTCAGGACGGCGTTACGCTGAGGAAACCAGCAGCGTGTATCAACTGTTCGGGGGGGCGTGAGCGATACGACACACGATGGCGAGACAAGAGACTTGAAAATAAAGACAAGGGAAAACATCAAACGCTCATAGAAATAAGACTCCCTCGTGAGTTCTCAATCGTCAAATGAAGGGCTCTCCTGAGGTAGTCTTGGGACAAATGGCTAGGCTGAGTGCTGCCACGGACGGCACTTATTGCGGGATTGCCGCAGCTTCGTGGGGAGATTTTGAAGTTCGTGGGCCGCGGCGAACCTTCAACCGTGGCTCATGATAGTCACAGTCTCACAGTCTTGAATCTCTTGATTGATTTGGGGGGGGGGGGGTGTATAGTTATCTTCACAGTTAATAGAGAGCAGGGCTTCAAATTGAAAGCCAGAACATCACATGTGCCTGGCGTAGGTTCATAGCCCGTGAGTCTCGTAAGGTACCTAGGTAGAGTATGTGAACGACGCATCATGCATACTGGCAAGGCGCACGAAGTCGATATCCAGGCAGTTTATGATGATATATTCTCTCTCGTATGCACTCCGACTATGTAGCACTAAGAAGTGTACTTCACGGTAGAGGACGGATGACCTTTCGAGATGGGATGTGGCGAATATAGATTTCTGGCTGTCAACGCCTTTTTTGGCTGGGAGATGTGGTGTGGCACAATCGTTAAAAGAGAGGACATGTAGGGACGTGTACCTATTGCGGTATGTGCAAAGTGATACATATGTACATCTAAGAAGATCGTGGCACGTGCGTCGTGGTGTAATAAAAGTAGTGCCTGCCTGTTGTGGCACAAGTGGTTCTAGAATGCAAAATATCAACACGACCCTTTTTTCGCCGCGTGAGTCTGTCCTGACTCCACAGTCATCTCTGAGCCAGAACATGGCTCTTGTTCAAGAGGCATATTGTATTTTGGCTCTGACAGGAGCTGCCTCTACATCGTAGCTTGACGCAAAGTACATAACCACTTGACGCGGCTTCTTGCTCTACAAGCAGCACGGCCAAGATGCAAAAGGATCCAACTCTGTAAGCATAAAACAAAACGACTCCAGATTCACAGCACGGATATGCACGTTGAATTGTAGACACATCATGCATAGATTTCGTCATCATATCTACCACTACCTAACGCCAAAAGTAAAAAAGAAAACTGGCTAAGTGGGTGGCTTGCTGGCTCATCACGCCACTTCCAATATATAAATAAGCAAAGAAGCAGAAAAAGCCCCATTGAAAAAAAAAGAAGAAAACATGCGAGGGGCCCCGACATATCCGATGTATGCCTCTCTGCAGACATACGACATACGAGTCCGGAACGTCAGGAAAATGAGAAGAAAAGAAGAAATGAGAAATGTACATGCTAGAAACGGCTTTGTTTGAGAATAGGATGACTGCCGGGGGTATGTACCACGACTAACGCAAGAAGCGAAAAAGGAAGAGAAAAAAATTGAAAGAGCAAAAAGATATCAACGAAATAGAGAGAAGAAGGCGAGTAGAATGTAAATAAGACGAAGAAAAGTAAAAGGGGCCAAGTGAAGAGAGCTATAAGAAAGCAACCGACATTGTGCAATGTGTAATGTGTCAGACTCCCACATCACCGATTCACTCCATCATATCCGCCAACGCGTTCTCTCTCAAAACTTCATACCTCTGCACATTGAACCGTGCTCTCCTCCACCCACAAGCCCTCAGCCTCTCAATTCTAGCCTGAATATCCAACTCCTTCATCTCCGGACTCGCAGCAAACGACACTGTCGGAATCTGACACGCCGCAATCTCAATATCCAGAGTCGTCAGATGCGATGTAATCTGCCGCCGGAGACTCCCCAGGATAGTACAGAAGCGGTGCACGGAGCGGGTATGCGAAAAGGGATTATCCGTGTCGTCTTCAGGGAGACTCAGATCGCTAAAGTCAGGCGTGCGGGGGGAGTCATCCGCGGTGTTGATGAGTGGCGGGCGCTTCACGGACTTGAGGATAGATTCTGGCGGCGAGAGGACTGGCTCTAGGGAAGAGCGGGTAACCCAGTCGTCGAAGCCGAGTGTGGGACTGTCGGGACGAATCATGGGCTCGATGATGAGTTCGTCGGAGAAAGCCACCTTCTTTTTCTTTGGCATGGGTTTGGCAAAGGCGTCGTCGCCCCCGCGTGAGGAGTAGAGGGAGGGGCTCGGGGAGGATATTCCGGTGGAGGCGGTTGAGTAGGAGGCGTTGGAGCCAGCGGGGGAGTGTAGCTTTGAGAAGGAGAATCTGCTGTTGCGCGCGTGAGGGGAGCGGTCGGTGACTTGTTGATCGGCTTGGGTGGCGAGGTCGGATGCGATGCTGTAGTGGTCGTATGCTTGTTTGAGAATGGTTGTGCGCAAGGGCGAGGAGTGGTGGATGGCGCGGGCGTGCATTTCCAGGGCCGTGGCGGCGTAGAAGCGAACGTAGACGAGGTGAATGGGGTGTGCCTGATTTTCGGTCCATTGTAAGCATGAGTGCGCTGGATATGGAGGGGGCAAAGGCGACTCCCAGAGTTTCGCATGTGCGACAGGAAGAGGCGCAACTTACAAACTTGTCACTCTGGGCAAGCACCTCATGGCACCGCGTGGAGCATTGGCGAAACCTCCGATTCATGTACTCTCTCTTGATTTCGCCCAGCGTCTCTTTCCATTCCATGTCTGTACAGGGCGTAGCAGGAGATTCTGGCACATGCTCCGTCTTGGACTGCCGCTTCGTGACCCGAAGGCACAGCGGCTGCGGCACAGGGCGCAAAGATCGTGGCTTCGACGGCACGCTCGGGAAGCGACTCAAAATGTCGTCACAGGATGGCAGGCAATCGTTGTCTCTTGTAGTATAGGACTCTTTCCCCAGCGCAAAAGGTATAAGGGTCGTCATGTCGGCGGTTGGTTTCAACAATGCGCGCAAGTCAAGGCGAAGAAACTTGGCAAAAGAACGAACGTAGAGTGGAAATCGAGAGCCGGTTGCCCAGAAAACCTTTTCGTTGTTATGCGCAGCAGCAGAAAGATCAATGCAATGCGCAGGCCGGATATATAGGTTGTTTATGCGCTGGGTCAGTATGCAGCCTGAACTCGACACGCTGACAGCTTTAGAAAGTTGGTGGCCAACGTTGACGTTGCAAATGGCGTTTCAAGACCCGGAGCCTAAGATGAGCATAACAACATGGGTCGATGCAATTCAACAGCCGATTCGCGAGGTGTCGCCAAACAAAGCCGTTGGATGTCTGACCGAGGAACGGATAACAACGGCCAGATCGAATGCCCAAAGAGGTACTGCCGCGTCAAAGATGGAGATTCCGGTAATAGATTATCGATCGACCACTTGGACTAGGAGAATCAATTTGCGTCTTCTTTTAGTTTCGCGTCGTGTTTGCCTTTGGCACGGCTTCTACTTTCGCGTATCGATCGGTAGTTGTGGAAGATGGCGAGATTGAGTGGAGGCCGTTGTGGATATGGATATAGACGAACAGGCGGCCCTTGTCTTTGTGCAGTGATGGGAATTGCCGATGAGATGCGAGATGTCGAAAAGGAAGGGAAGGGGCAGACAGACAATTGTTGGTACTGAACGACTGTAGGTACGAGAACGGGCATCAAACAGCTCGAAAGAAAGAAGAGAGTGTGAAAAGGAGCGGCGATGCCGGGGGAACACGGTGGGAAGACCCGAGGCCTCAGAAATGTGACGGACGGGTACTTATGAAGGAGACTGACTCTCCGAGGGGACCTCTCTCCGAAGCATGATTACATGCAACTTACTCCGTACATTTTATGGAGTAGATACATACTTTCTTTTCTCCTGCCGGCTTCCGACAGAAAAAGCACGAATGCCGTGCTCTCTGTCACAAGAATGTCCCTCGCCACATGCTTCCCAAGTCGTCAAACCACATGCATCTGGCCGGGATGGATCCATGCAAATGCCCAGGGGCTGGTGTCCGCATCAGGGGAGTCAGTCAGGACTCAGGGGATGTGTGTGGGGAACGATAGCAGACAAAGGCAATCGGCTCACGCGGGCTGCAGCACAGGCCAACTGTTGATTATTAAGCTGGCCCGTGGCAGCACACAGTTCCCCCGCGGGGTACCTACCATTTCGGTACCGTAAATGCATAGGTACCCCCTATGTATGTACAACCAACCTGTTCGTGTACTCCGTAGAATACCTACAGAGTACCTACCTAATTTACCGGGTGGTGCTGCCGCTTTCCTTTTCCCCTCTGTTTCTTTGCTGCGTTTCCTTTTCCACGCGACGAGGCGGCCAATGCGTCAATTGGGTCGCACAACGCCGACCTGGGATACCGGGTTCTCATTGGTCATGGTCCAGGTACAAGGAGACGCCTCCGCGACCGAAACTTGCAGTCCAGTTGCCTTGTCACGTACAAGAGCGGTCGTGCCTCATATGACTGCCAATTAGATCCGAAACTGCCGACTGCGGACTCTAGTCCTTTTGGTCCAGTGGCAGTTGGCAGTGCCCTGGCTCAGCCGTGGCAGCCGTCAACCGAGACGGAGCATTTTATTAAATGGGCCAACTGAGAAACAGTTTGAATTTTGTCGTCTGCTTCCTCCGTACCAGATATGCGGTTATCTACCTGTTGGTAGCCATGCCTAGCCGGCAGCGATGCAGATGCCAAGTCGCCAAGTCCGCACAGAGTCGTCTTCGGCGCATTACGCTGCAGTCACCAGTGCGGGATGCGAGATTGATGCTGCAACGCGCTGCATTACGCCGCCATACGCATGCAAGCTTGGGACGACATATGTATAATGTTTCCCTACATACGACTATAGGTATCTAAGGTGTGAATACCTAGTATGGCTAGGGGGAACAGCGCGGGCAGCAGCATCCGGCTGGAAGCACGTCGCCTCAACGTCGTTTTGGTGACATCAAGGCTGCAGCGTGTGAGGCTTGAGCTGTCTCGCGGCTTCCAGCCAATCACGGCACGCACTCGCCTAATAAGTGGCCTGTGCTAACGGTGTGTGCGATTGGGACACGGACGCTCTGCCTGCCTTCCTTCCTTTTCCAACAATTCCAATGCGACGACTCACGAGAAAATCTCAACTTCCAAGGCAACCACCTCGGCTTCCACCTGCTGCAGCCTGTCTGCCTTGCCTGTTCAGTCTTGCTTCCCGCGATGCTCGTCATTACGAACATCCCCATCGTGCGATGTGCCGTGTCTGTCTTCAGAATCATACGATAAACGCTTTTGCTCATGTGCATTTGGTAATACGTGAGTACACGCATAAACAAGAAGTCAGACAATATATCATAACTATATACTATGCATTCACATATGCTCTGTACTCTGTAAGGTATGTACACTGTACACATCGACATTTACCCACTAACTACTTGTTCCACCGTTATGACAATGCACCTGCTGCGCCCCTTCGAAGCAACAACGCTCAAGATTAGGTACACAGGTGACAGTACAGTTGACAGGCACTGCAACGCACGCCACACACGCAAAACAGCCTGCGCAGTGCGTAGGCGTGCTCCACTCATGATAGCTCGCCCCAATCGCGATTGCCGCATCTTGTTTTCACGGAGCCACCTTGAACTTCTTAAGCCTCTCTCGTCACCGTATCGCGGGGTTCTCTCTCCCGCGGTCCTTCGGGGGAACCTTTCAGGGGCCCCGTTCGGGGGGGGGGTCCTTCTCGTGACGTCCGTGGCATCCTGATTTTATTACGGAGTACATAGTGAAGAGAAGTGAGTGAGCCTCAGCTCAGTGAGGTGCGGCACCTTGCACGGGTAGAAGACAAGTCGAGCTTACTGCGGGACGCATCCACAGGTCACTGATCATGTTAACTATCGTGGTACCTACTTAATACCCTACCTGTAGTTGTCGTTATGTGTGTGTTTTTCATATTGGACTTGCCTTGTCTCCGACAAACGTACCTACACATAACGCTTTAAGGACCAAATGGGCATTGTGTGTTGTGGTGCCGGCTGATGCTTATTCGCGCTGTCCAAGCTGACGCTCTCTTGGCCTGGCTTCCTCATGGCCCCGGAACACACAGCGCCTCCAAAGCAACTCCCCTTGGAGGCGGGATCGATCGGCAGTTCGATCCTCTTACATATTATTATGTAGTCCGTAGACTACACGTATTGTTCTGTGCGGAAATCCTCTCGAAGACGGCGCGGCAGGATTCAAAGCCAGATGATCGACACGAATGCGGGTTAAATGTTGGGGTGTTGGGGGGTGACGCGGCAACAGAGACAGGGCTCTTCTTAGCGGCGGGCGCGCACCCAAGACACGGTTCCACGTGAGCTGCCATTGGCCGATTCGTTTAGTAGGACAGGGGATTTTCGGGAATTACGAGATCTTCTTCTTCAGCAATGTTGGTACAACCACACCGTGGCGGGGCATGATACAGATGTAGGCATGTACTGTACCTATGCACTCTATTAATCGGCGCTGCTGAGTTTTCTTTCTAGGATTGCCGCGCGGCGAGGCTGAGATTTATGCGATTGTGCAACATAGAATGTTCCAAGAATTGCTCACACTCATCACGAGATTAAAGTATGTACATATACGTACGTACATACATACATACATACATACATACATACATAATTAGGTCGCACATTGCGAAAAAGGATGGGCATACTGACAAATTTCGTAATGTACCCCGTAGTTTCAACCCAAAGATGTTGGAAAATGTTACACAGTACACTCATACATACCAAATTTCGTAAGAACCCAGCTCGTCACAACCATCAGCATAGGTACAAATCATACATTGGTATGTACATATCACCTTATCCCCGCTCTTGTCCTGCAGGGTAGCGGATCTTTAGATGTGAAGCGCGCGACGGCTAAACAACCCTGTGATGCACCCATCTACATTGACCATCACTCCGTACCATCGGATCCCTTCGCCCCATAGAAATAGCGGTCTGAGTCCTCTTCAGACAGGTCGCAGTGACCATTTTACATCTCGGAACTGATCACTTATTAAGAGAATGTCCGCTGAAGTGAAGAAGCGACTCGAGCGATGAGAAAAGCCTCAACGAGTCATTATGATAGGCAAGGAAATGACTTCGGCAACGAAGGTGCTCTGAGGTGATTGAGCGTTGTCAAGTGAGAATGAAGGGCACCGAGCTATGCTCGGATACGTCCGGACGTGAAGAAAGAATAGGCTTCTTGTTGTGAGGGGAGGATTCCACACGTCCAAACAAGCACGGAGTAACTCACAGTAGAATCGGCCATGTACATGTCTGCTCAGCCTGCAAGTGACTGGTCAAAGAATCATCACATATAAATGATAAGTGACAAGATAACTGCGCATCGTCTTCCTGGCGTCTCTTCTCTCGCGGAAATGCTAACTTGATCAGGTTGAAGAACGTTTTGGTGCCGGGTGGGGAAGTCAACGAGTTACATACATACCTACAAACATAGTTTAGGCACTGCATGTAGGTACCAGGTATCTATTTAGTACTACAGCGTATATACGGAGTAAACGGGGTTTCACATGTCGGCAGCAGTGCACGAGAACTCTCTTCACTCATACTTTTCTTGATTTTCTGTGATAGTTGACCAAGTTTTCTACTTTTTGATCTCATCGGCCGACATGCGTTCCAAGTATTTGACTTACTCAAGGTGTCGAGTAGCTTTCGATAAGGATTAGGTATGCAAACTGATTCGTCAACATAGGACTGTGGGAGGCAGCATGTTTTAAAAGTTTACAATGTTCGAATAACTCTTCGTGTAGCAATACCCTACATTTCTACTCCCGCGCAATCTTTTAGCTTCGAGAGATTACCTCCACCCCTTTCAATAACATGGATAGATATCTCTCCCTGAATGTAGCACAAATGTACGTACAGAGTACGTCCGAGATCGTTTGACTTACTCGACCATGAAAACGGAATCGCGCGTGCCGCTCTTCACTGAGTCTGTGTGATGTATCCGTTTGTTTTGGAAAGATGACATTGCGTAGCTACATGTCCTGAATCTAAATTACCCCATAACTGGCTAGTTGTTTTGATCCTTGGGCACGTCGACCCAGTCATTGACGTGAAGAGAAAGCTCCCCTTGACAAGGTTCTCACGAGATGACCATTAAATGCTCCAGAATGCTTCTATTTCCGGCATCATGCATAATGCCCGCAGAATGCATCCAACTCAATCACAACAAACGCCCAGAATGCATCTCATTACCCAATCCGTACATCAGGCACAAGCCACCCAAAACGCATCTATTTCTTCCAAAATCCTCCCAGGATGCGTCATCACAAAGTCATGCCGCCCCGGAATCACCCTCCACACCACAAGCTCCTCACCCCCCGCCAGCGGCAGCCCTTGCCCTCGATACTCGGGCTCGCGAATCAGCTCATCCGCCTCTGCAAAGATCATCGCCGTTGTGCCAGCCTTCCGCCTCGCCAAACCCCTCCACTGCTCGTGCTGCCCCATCAGCGGCGCGTGCCGAATACACGACATGAAGGACGGCACGAAGCCCTCGTGGTGTCGCACCATCCAGCGTACATACTCTAGGACGCCCTTCTCCAGGGGCACTGCCTCCTCGCCAGGAGCCTTGGTATCTGCCTCAGCGACGGCCATCACCGTGGCAGCCTGCGCAGCCTGGACGGCCCGTGCAGCGATAGGCCTCTGGAGCCGACGCCCCGTAAAGACAGCCAGGATTCGCTCCGGGACGAAGCCGCTCGCAAAGATGAAGCGGTTCAGTCGTCCGAAGGAGGACGCGTCGATGAGGCCCGCCGGCGCGAGGAGGACCAGCGAGGCAACCATATGGGGGAAGGCATTGGCAAATGGCACGGCGATGCCACCTCCAAGGGAGTACCCAACGAGGTGGAAAGCCTGTGTGCCCGTCCAGGCGAGGGGTGACGAAGCGAGCACGAGGAGAATTTGTGAAGTGTAGAGGCGGGTATCGTGGGGTAGATCACCGACGCCGTCTGAGAAGCCGCGGCCAAAGAGGTCCTTGAATGTTTTTGGCAATAATTTAGCTTGAATGTTTGCAAGTGATATGAATATATCCACGGATGATGACAGGGGATGAGGATTTCAAGATGATGCCAGAGAAACGTGTACACAGATACGTGCGTGCAGAGAGGCACAGACACGAACATTCGTCCAACACCGTCAACTCTAATTCTCAAGGAAAGGAAACAACAATGCCTCCAAGACCACGCATAAAAAGAAGAGCAAAGAAGTCATCAGCAAGAGTATATATAAAATACAAAAACGTCACTTACAAATAACATAACCCTACACCCCCTCTCTACCATTCCATGCGCCAAGTGCATCAGCGTCACACAGCTCGTACTTATCCCATGAACAAGCAGAACCTTCCGCCCATCTCGCGGGCCAAACTCATACACCCGGATACTGCCATACTAAATTAACACCAAACACCGGATTAGTCTTGTCTGCCCTCCTCGTCTTCGAGTTCTTTTTGTGCGGTGCAAACTCTCTTGTCTCAGTCCCTCCTTCCGTCGCCATTCCCCCCAATCACACAGCAATTGTATACAAAAACTCTTCCGTTTTCTACCCTGTATAGATGGGTATGATGCAAGGGAACACCTCACATACCGGCGTATCTACCTCCCTTCCCCCTGGAAACGTCTCCGGCCCATAGACCAGACCCTCTGCGCTGCAGTCACCGCTGCGCATCTTCCCAAGGGGACTCTTTAGAACGGAGCGCCGGGGCGGCCATAGTACAGCCCTGGCGAGGACGGTGAGGGATACTGTGAGGGCGGTGGTGGTGATGAGGAGGGAGGTTGGCAGTGGCCAGGAGGGGCTGGTGGTGTCCATTATTAGGGTTAGGCCAAAAGGGGTGAGGGCCTTGATTGTACGGAGAGGCGAGGGGCGTGGAAAGCAACGTGGAGAGAGTTATCGAAAGAGACTAGTTCGTAAATAGTGGTACCTAAGTATGTATGTACTCGATAGAGGATAGAAGAGGAGGTGTGTTGAGAACTTGAGATGGTGGTGGGTGAGTTTGAGTTGAAGGGGCCAAGTTGATGCAACATGAGGCGGAGGGCGAGGAACTGGTGCGTGCGATTGATTGGTGGTGACCGGACATGACGAGGTGGATCTCCGGAGCGAGCTGTCCATCCTCCTCCTGTGACGGTCCTACCTAGAGAAAACCTCGGAGGTCAGAAGGCTGGAAAAGGGGAAAACCCAGGCCAAGGTCGAACGGATGCCCAGATGGACGAAGAGCAGAATCTCAGCTCACTGAGATAAGGCAAGAGAAGAACGACTGATAGATCTGACGCGGTCTACCAGACTGAAATGAGAAGATAGGAAGAAACTCAATACACTATCCTCACGACATCACGACAGGAACCAAGCCCCCAGAACTATGACAAAAACCCAACTCCTCCCCCCCCCTCTGCTCTCCTTTTCTATCCTCAGTGGGCTCCCTCGACCTCTTTAACTACATAAATGCACCGGCGACAGCAGTGGTTCACTTTCTTCTATTTTTCTTGATTAGTACTAGATAGGTGTTGTTTGTAGTGCACCTAGCCTTAGACCGCCCATACGCCCCAAGGGAGGCTCTGCGGAGGGGCGCTAAGCCCCTCCGCCGGCGTCAATCAAATCAAATCAAATCAACTACATAAATGCCCAAACTGGCCTCCGATGTGTTGAACTTCGGATGTCTCGTGCGATCTCTCCAGATGCCTAGGTGCCCACAGAACGGAATGCAACTAGAGAACAGCAAGCGAAACATGCAAATCCAGACTGACACGACAACTCCACAGAAAGCGTTCCTCCATCACAAAAGGTGTCTCAACAAGCAACAACATCATCTCACGAGAAATGAGAGGGAGCGATGACAAATAACAGAACTGCGGGGTAATAGTGTGGTTGACCGAAAGCGGAGCAAGGACCGACAGTTCTGGGCCCTGGCAAAGCGCTTTTCAGGTACCTAGGTACCTATGTACTTAGGTAGGTAGGTATCTATGTACACATGTACCTGGATCCCAAATTAAGTCAATCTACTCCGTACGGAAGGAAATGATGATGAGAGATCTATCTAGGCTGTCCACATCCATGGAAGTTTGAACAAAGGAGGCTATATACAATGACAATGGTACATGCAGGGGCTGCTTTGCTCTAAAGTGCTATGTACAAGCCTCAGGAGAACAAGTGATGCCTGAGAGATGAGACTGCTACCAACCAACACAAGGCGATGCCGATATTTACAAGCAATCTGTCTCGAGTAGCAACACCTACACTACAGTTTACTCCACGCAATCTCTTAGCTTCGAGAGATGACCCCCACCTCTTTCAATAGGTTGTGAGCCCGGAGCCCAGGAACTAGACTTCATCAACAACATCGCAGAGACGCGATTCCGGTTATCTCCAGTGGAAGATACTTGCCTACCCAATATCGCAGAGACGCGAACCCGGCTATCTTCAAGGGAAGATACCTGGACACCAGCGAAGATGGGTAAAGACGACATCGACAAGCTTAGTTGAGACAACTGTGAGGATTGGTTTCGACGGTAGAAGGCGATCCTCAAGGGAAAGAGGATGTTTTACACTAGATAAAACCATAGTCGAGTTCGCCTATGTTCGGGAAATAGGCGACACCACCGTCCCCGAGATCGCCATCCAACTGCCCCCCTCACCGACGCCAGGGGGATCATCTCCCGCACACGACGCCGACGTTGATGCCATCACGGACGGCATCTCACGCCTCGGAGGCTCATGGGACGAAAATAAAAAGGAGCAGTGGGAGTAGGACGATGCGAAGGCACTTTCCATCATCATGAAGGGATTGGGGATGGAAGATGCAATATTTACCGGACTCGAGTGAAACTTCGGCCGAGTTGTGGAGAACAGCTCAAGAACAAGTATGAGATGACATGTAGCTCGACGGCGAACGAGTACATGACTGAAATGCAAAACTTCGCCTTCAAAAAGCAAAAGCTTCGGCTGCGGCTCGACTGACCATATGGTCTGGAAATGCAAATACAAAGACATGTTCCGAGAGTGGGCTACGAAACATGTCTTTGTATTTGCATTTCCAGACCATATGGTCAGTCAAGCCGCAGCCGAAGCATCTAGGCGTGTCATCGGATGTGTTGCTGCCTCGTTGCTTTGCTTGAGAGGCTCCTTGGCGTCGTCGGGCTGACATGCAGATTTCGGACAGGAGCTGCATCATCTTACAATGATGAGTTTGTACGTCATGTAGCATGGACGAGTATGGCAATCGAGTCCGCTTTCGAGGTACACCGGCTCCACAGCCCACTGCGAGGACACATACTGCCTTCGGTTCGCCCTCGTCACGACTCCATACGTCCATAGCGTAATAGACGCGTGATGGAACGCCACCGCGTAAAAATCCTTGAGATAGCTCGGGGGGAAGAGCCCCGCGTATCGGAGCACCTGGGATGCGCACCACAGGGCCGACCGAGCCTCGCTCGTTGTGATCCACTGCTGCAGAACGGGATAAACCTACCGGGCCTGATCCTCGCCCTCCTTTCCGAGAAAGAGGCGTAGGTCATCGATGGAGACGTGTGGATTCATCATGAGGAGGTTGAGGAGTAGGTGCTCCCGAGGACATGTCCTGGCAGTTCGCGGCAATGAGGTGGAAACTCTGCAGGTTCTCGACCAGTTCCTGGTGGCGGGAGCTAAGGAGCAAGTTGGGGTCGCCGCCGAGACTGTTCGCGTAAGAACGGGGCTTGTGCACTGAGCAGAGCTGGTTTTATTCCAGGATCAAGGCCCAATATCCGTGCAGGGAGATGACTCTCTGCAACTTGCCACGGTAACGCATCATCTGCCAAGCTGGTCAGTGGGTTGGGGTTGCCCTTATTCCGATTCTAGGAATTGATAAAGTGTTCAAAATACAGGAGCTCAACCAACGGTGATAAGGATGACGAGGTGGCACTCTGCGGTTTCCATTCTGCCACAGTTGCCACTCCATAGGCCAAGGTCTTGCACCAGTATGAGTGCTTGCACTAGACTCCCGTTTTGAATGGCGATATTGTTCTCTTCAAACTGCAGACCATGATCAGTTTAGCTCAACAGTAAGAATGGTATAGCACGGTGCAGGTCAACAACGACGATGAATTGACGTACTCGGGCCGGTATAGCGATTCCTATTCAAGAACGATTAGTTCAGTAAGCTTGTTACATTACAGTACCCTCTCCGAATGACCAAAGTTGCAAAAAAGCGCGAGAATTACGAACTGCTTTCAAGACAGCCATGCCAAACTTGCGCAACGCTGAAATGGGAATCATGGCACCTCCATGAGCTGCCGCCATGGCGATCCAGTCAGGTTGCTGTTCGCTCAGCTTAAACGTAGGAAAGTGTATCCACGAGTCTACTTGACAGGCATGAGCAGCCAGAAACATGTGTATCAAGGCGTCCAGCACATCTACCGCAGGAAAGGACGAGGCGATGGCCGTCGAAGTTTCACGGCACTGAGATAGCAGAATGAACATGACTCGGTCTCGGCTCGGCTGTTCCAGCTTCTCAACAGTCACCCTCTCCAACCGATCTCGGCTTGTCTGGAACTGTGGACTAGACGTCTTGCTGGAAGGCACGGCACAAGAGCCCTGCTCTCTGTATCCGCTATCATCAGACTTGGGATGCCATCGCCACGGTGATACGGTCCATACTTTGACGAGTTTTTTTCTCATCTGGCTCAAGTCCACTGGGTTCTCAACATGGTATGTAAATTGCTCCACGGGCATTGGTTCAGACACAACGCTGTCCAGGTTCCAGTTGTACAAAACGCCATAGTATGCGTCGGTCAATTCAAAATTCGCATTGTCGCAGAAGTCGAGCACGGGCTTTCCCAAATAGCCAGCAGCCTTGTTCGTTTCGATGGGCTGCTCGTACAGCACATCCCGCAGGAAGTCACAGAAAGGCGAGTTGTTCAAGGACGTCAGCCCGTTGGAAGACTCAAATGCGATTGGTGCCAGCGCATCATTCTGAACTGCTGGAGAAAGATGAGTCGGGAGGCCAAACGGAAACGTAAATAGTGATGATGAAAAGGGACAGGAGATCCTCTATCTTACACTGATCCTGGACTGTTTGCGGCGTCGGTACTTGACCTTCCTCGGGCTTATGCGGGCTGGCTTCTGAGTAAGGGGTATTTTTCATGGTCGCGGTATGAGCA
The DNA here is from genome assembly GCA_018360075.1 of Claviceps cyperi. Taxonomy (NCBI): domain Eukaryota; kingdom Fungi; phylum Ascomycota; class Sordariomycetes; order Hypocreales; family Clavicipitaceae; genus Claviceps; species Claviceps cyperi. The sequence goes on from SRPQ01000049.1 coordinate 59,990, forward strand.
TCTGACATCGAAGTAGAGGCGCTGTGGACCGAGTGCGCCTGACCATGAGATGCCGGAGATGGCACCTTTGTCGAATCGCTTCCATGTATAGCAGGAAAAAAAACACCGAGTTCTTGGGCCGGCACATGAATATTGACTGAGACGTGGCCTGGGAGCAAATTCGGAAGCCGACTTCTGAGGTCACGCAGCTGAATTTTCGGGTGATGCACCGCTGGCAAGGTTTCGAGTCGTCACACTTGATTCTGGCCGCCGCGCATGGCCGACAGGCATGAGAGACACGACCAGCGACAGGCGAGGCATTCGTGCATCGCTTCTTGTTGGGCAGTCGTTGCTATGGTTCCCGACATGACGACGAAGAAGGTCCTTGCGAGCATACGACTTTTGACAAATCTCGCAGGAGAATCGGCGACCGAGACTATGGGTTTGAACATGTCGTACGAGGTGCTTTGGCCGAGAGTACGAGCGTCCGCAGTCTCGGCAAGCATACAGACTACCGCTGCCATGGTTTGCGCGAACAGATGGAGGAGTTGATGTGGAGGCTATCGCTGTATTCGCCACAGTCGTCGTGGGGTGTGTGCATGTAACAACTATGCATCGATATCATATGTATGTATCGCGCGAAAGAACCGATGCGCTGGACCCAGCGGCGGCAGTGAGGCCAAGAATTTGCTGCGAGGGCGTCTCGCTCAAAGTGCCTCGATGACTCTCTTGATGTAGCAGTGTTGGCCGGTGAGTCCTGTGACAAAGATGGACCAGCCATTTCGCAGACATTGAACGGCTGACGCGCCTAACATTCCCTGCATCTGCTGAGACGCGGCAACAAGACAGCCACAGATTCGAAAATTGCGCGAAATCGTGATAAAATCAGGCCAGAAACCAGATTCGACTCTTGGGCGCCGAATTCTAGAGTCGTGCCACCAAATGCTGTGAGACTTTGGCGCCGCGAGTACTCGACCGACATCTTCACTTGAGAAGGCTTGGCGAGTTTCAGACAACGGCGTGGCAAAGCAAGAATCGATTCGGGAACAGAGAATGAAGCAAAAAAGGCGGTTGCAATTTGGGAGTCAAGTTCTGTCGGACGAATCCGTCCATGACCACCGGAATGCTGTTGCGACGATGGGTTGCGGCAGCGGCAGCCTAACGGGGACAAGACATATTTTGGATATCAACATGGCGCAGACGAGTGTGATTCGCTCGCAGTCGTTCAAAACGAGACGAATTGTCTGCATGTTATCGCAATGTATCAACCAGTCCTCTCCGGCGTTGAACTGAATATCTTTAAACAGACGTTGCAGATACATCGTCTCCTTGGCTGTTTGTTGTAGCGCAAGTAGCTTTGCTTCGGTTGTAGATGTTGTTACGGTCAGCTGTCGTGTCGCCTTCCAAATGACTGGGCCGCCAAACAAAGTATTCAAGTATCCATCCCTGCGATGATTTCCGCGTTTCTAAATCGTCCGCGAAAGATGCGTCACTTGCAATTTGTATTACCCTCATTTTCCCCCAAACCCCCAGGGCGCAGAGCAAGGTGTTTTGTCAAAAGAAGGTATCGTATGACTTGGCCTGCTGCTTTCATATGTTCTGGGCTTGGATTTGTTAGGAATTGTGATAATTTCGAAGCTGCAAATGCCACATCTGGTCTTATCATAATCGCCGTATTCAAAATCGAATCAATGCGTTCTTGGTAAACTTCGACTGTTGCCTTGTCGGTGACGACGTCACACTTGCGATATTCTACCACTGGGATAGGAATAGCCGGGAAAGAGGCTTTCCCTACTTGATTGAACTTTGCCCCTATCTTGTCGATATATGCCTCGTGACTCAGGTAAATGGTATGGTTTTGCCGGTCACGAATAATTTCAATCCCAAGAAAATAGCGAGCCTCGCCGCGATCGTCAAGCTCAAAAGCTGTATTCAATCCAGCGATGATTTTGTCCGCTACGTGCTTGCTGTCTCGATGGCATGCGACGAGAATGTCGTCAACAAAGAAGATATAAAACGTCTCGGGCTGGGGTATAGAACAGACAAGGCTCCTCGTTGCTCTGGACAAGGCCGAGGGCCTTCAGTACTTTGGTCAGTTCTTCAAACCACAGTTGAGGTGAATCTCAAAGCCCGTAAAGTGTTTTGAGTAATTGCACTGCGCATCCTGGTATCTTGAATCCATCAGGGAGTTCGCAAATTACCGGTTCCGCGTCTTGGCTGCGTGCTGCATGTAAAAATGCGCTTTTCACATCGAATTGACGAATGTCCAAATCAAATCTAGCAGCAAGAGCGATAAAAATACGAAAAGCATGGGCTGCCAGTGTCGCTGCATATGTACGCTCTATTGTCGATTTCTCTTGAAGATCGCCCCTCACACAAATTCGGGCCTTGCATTTCAAAAGCATTCCCTTCTCATCGAACTTGTATGAGAATACCCACTTCAGAGGTAACGGTCTTCGAGTAATTGATTTCCGCTGTATAACTTTCCAAGTGCCTCTCGCCTTAAGTTGTGCGATCTCGTCTTCCATCGCTTGAAACCACTGTTCGCGCATGGGATGGGCAAGTGCCTCTGAGTATCGTGTTGGCACTTTAACCAGATCGGCTTGATGTATAACTTTCGTCGAGAGTTTTCTGTTGAGTTGTAGTCGGCTTTTGTTGTCACACAGGGCGTCAATTACATTGAAAACAGTTGCAACTTCCTGGTAATCCACATCTTCCGCTTTGAGCTGATCAGGCGCTAGGCGGCATGCAAGATCCCAGATGAAGTTAATGAGGTGAAGGTCTGGCTTGCGGTCCCGCAGAATTGACCAGTTCTTGGTTTTACCTCCA
>SRPQ01000490.1:0-18279 GCA_018360075.1 Claviceps cyperi
TTTGTTCTTTTTCCATGTTTTTTTTTTTTTTTATTTTCTTCATCTTTTTCCATTGTGTGATTTTGAAGCCTTTGCTGACCCCCAACCGTCTTCTCAGACTCGGTGTAGGTTCGCCCTCGCACCATATGGGGCGTCGCCAGAGAATCATCATGTCAGCTACATCATCTGAGCGATGATAACAGCTCTTTCACCAGTCAATCAAGACCGAGTCCCCCGTCCACTTTCCTCCACTAAAAGTACTGGCCTCGAGAACTGACCCAGTACTACCTACTCCGCTCGTAAACCTAACGTCATAAGTGGTATCATGCCGCCTCACTCCATCTGTCGTCCTGTTTTCCCTATCATCCTCATGCATATTACAAGTTGCGGGGTTTTCGCTTCCAGCTCCTTGACAAACAAATAGACGAGGAGACAAAACAAAATGAAAGATATCCACAGTGCCAACCTGATACGCCTCTTCGCCACGCCTCTTTTCCCAGCTCTTGTAGCCAACACCAGTGCAATGCATATCGCGACGCCAGCGATTTTGCCCCAGCCGTGATTTTCCTGCCTTTGACATATAATTGTATATCTGGACTCAAATTCAAAGTCGTCTTCGTCCTTTCGTGTAGTGCACAGCTCATCAGAACCACGGGCCCGTAGTTTTGATGCATGATAGCTTGTTCCAGAGACCCCACACGGGAATAATGCCACCAGCTAGACAGGGAGGGGCAAGAATAAAACCACGGCTGTGCGGACGCAAAATCATAGTCGTGAAAGAAGAAGAAAAGTGAGAGAAACGATGGTATTCTCCGAATGCTGTTTTTCCTCCCTGACTGCGCTGGCAAGAAAGAAAGAGCCATGGGAAACGCTGGAGAAAGGAGATGTGGTGTAGGCGTAAAATCTGACAAAAGGCGAAGTCAGCTGAGTAAAAAAGCATATCGAATCCGGTTCGCCGTGTTCGCCCATTCGCCCCCTCCCCCCAAAGTGCGCGAATATGTACAATCCAACAGATAAATGAAAAAGATGATACAACTCCGTTGCTGTGCACACCTCTCGATCCAGTCTTCTTCTTTCTTCAAGTAGAAAGAAGAGATCATAGCGAGTCAAAGTGGCTCCAGCCGTCGCCAAACCCGAGGCTCAACTGGCCTCGATCTCCCAAAGTCACACCCAGCCTGTATCACGCTTGCTTCCTGTATGTTCGGGCGACAAGCTATGATTGGACCTCGCGAGGTTGACCCCGACCTCGACTAGCGTTGCCACCGCCGCCGCCGCCACCGCCACCAGGACCTCCGCGACCTCGATAGCCACGGCCGCGACCGCGACCTCTGCCGCCATTGTACATATTGTGGCCGCCATTCTGACTCTGCCAGTTCCCATTTCCGTGTTGCCCCGCAGGCATGGGCTGCTGCTGCGGATGTCCTCCCATTTGGGGCTGCTGAACATTGTTCGGGAGGATTGAGATAGGTCGAGGAATGGAGTCAGGATTCTCGTAGACGTAGAGGCTCTTGTCAATGCTCGAAGGAATGGGCTGGATTTCAGTGCCCAAGTCTCGTTCTATGTTGTACAGGTTGAAACGGTCGTCCCAATTGATAAGGTTGATAGCCAGACCAAGATGACCGTAGCGACCAGATCGACCAATGCGATGCAGATATGTCTCAGCGTTCTTGGGAAAGTCAAAGTTGATGACAACATTGACAGCCTGGATGTCTATACCGCGGGTCAAGAGATCGGAACACACAAGGTTTCGACAAACTCCGTTGCGGAAATCGTGGAAGACGCGGTTACGAGCCTGTTGCTGCATTCTGGCGTGGCTGTAGAAACAACTATACCCAAGCTCGGTGATCTTCTTGGCAAGGAGCTCGACTCGGTTAGTTGAGTTACAGAAGATGATGGATTGGTTGATTTGCAGCTTCGAGAATAGTGTGTTCAGGCAATGGACCTTTTGCTTCTCCTCAACAAAAGCGTAGTATTGTGTAATGCCACGAAGAGTGAGTTCGTCCATGAGGTTAATCTCGTAAGGGGACGCCATGTTCCTGTCGGAGAAATCTTTGACTGACAGTGGAAACGTAGCGGAGAATAGCATAACCTGGCGATCTTTAGGGTGGAACTGGAGGAGCTGTTCTATCACAGGCGTAAACTCGATCGACAAGAGCTTGTCGGCCTCATCCATGATGAACATGGGGCATTCGGTCAAATCGGCGACGCTCTTTCCGGCGAGATCGAGGATTCGACCAGGTGTTCCAACGACGATGTGAACAGACTCTTGAAGACGCATGATGTCATCGCGCAAACCGGTTCCGCCGGTCGTGACCATGACGTTTATGCCAAGATGCTTTCCGAGAGTCTTGCAAACTTGCGAGGTCTGCATCGCAAGCTCACGCGTGGGGACCAGAATTAGACATTGGATTTTGGACACCTTTGGGTTGATGCGCTCCAGAACGGGAATGACAAAGGCAGCCGTCTTGCCTGTCCCGTTCTTGGCTCTAGCCAAGATGTCCCGTCCGGTCAGAGCAACAGGAATAGCTTCTTCCTGGATTGGCGAGGGCTTTTCGAACCCAGCTTCGAAAATGCCCATGAGTAAGTCTCGTTTTAACGCAAAGTCTTCGAACTCCAAGCCTTTCGTTCTCGTCACGTCCTGTCAGAAGCAAAGAGGAACAGATCCGTTTTAGTCCACGTGTAGCTAGCTGGTTCTCCTACGCTCTTTCAGCATCTGCATACCTCTGTTTGTTGTCTGCTATCCTTGGCGGGAAGCTTCAGGTTCTTTTTCCAGTCATCATTCTGTGACGGTGCGGCATCGCTGAAGATCATAAAGCGCAAACGTCAGCAAGGAGAAGAGCATGTTGCAAGATTGTGAAGGCAGTATAGATGAAGCTTCGTTTTTTCATGTCGTTCATTGTCAAGTTCTGGGCTTCTTTGTCTTCCCCGTTTTCCTTTTCGAAAGGCAAAGATAACGCGAGCTAGAACCTTCTATGCAGAAAGGAAATTGTCTGCATGAGAATACGGACCTTAGTTGTGTGTTTTGCAGCTTATCTATCAAGTGGTCGGCCATTTCGCAAAATCACGATCGCGTCCGTCGAGGGACCACGAGTCGCCAAAGGGTATGAGAAAAAACGTCCGAATGTTTATCGTGCAAGGCTGTCACAAGACGAGCTTTCAAGCTGATCTCGTGGCTGGCAGTGTTGATATGGTGCAGCTGATCAAGGTCGAGCCGATCAGGCAAGAAGGACGGATGGGCCGAACGGGTTAGGCGAGTCGTGAGAGAGGGGTTGGTGAAAATAAAATGATAGAAGGGAGGTACGACCCGTCTGTCGAATGTTGCCGCCGTAGATTGTTTGACCGCAATATTGGAGTCTTGCTGATTTCCAGGCTATTGAATAGAGAATTTCATGTAAGATGCAAAAGATCTTGTTTCTTGCGTGTGGAGTAGTGTGGTGATGGAACGTGCGAAGGTGTGGTGAAGCGTGAAGATTTGATTTCAGTACAGCACACACCAGGTGAGCGTTTGATGATGGTGCGACCCGATACAGCTGCCATTTGCTTCTGTGATCACGTGACTGCGGAGTCGCTAACGGTCTTGGTGTCTATGTAAAACGTTTGGCTCCTTATTACCTACCTAATCTGGAGACTGGCGGGCGTAGTTAGCGCTATGTGTGATGTTGTTGGCGTCGGTCATTCGTTCGATGATTTGTGCGATGGGGGGAGGCGCATGTTTATTACTCTGGGCCACTCGTCTCTTGCCGCATGTTTATTACTCTGAGCACAGTACCTACTCTGGAGATCTGGTGGGTGTTCTTTTCAAAAGGTTACACCCATGAGTACAGGTACTGTACCTAGAATTTTAGAAGTCGATGAGATTTCTACGCAGTTTTCGCCCGAGACTATAATGCGGGTCTGTTCATTTCCGTGTTCACGAGTACATCAAGCCGAGACTACGTACCCATCCATATCTGTGGTTCTAGTATGTAGAGAGTACTCTTCCATACTTGACTACATACGAATAGGTAGGCGTTTGCAGAGTTTGTGCATATGCTGACAATTTGCTTCCACATTTGAGGACTCTCGTCATGTCTAGTTATGCCACATCGGAGAACATGTATTTATGAAACTGAGAAATAAAGACACAAGAAATAGAGCAACAAGACAAGATGTGCTTGAAAGAAATACAAGAACACGTGCAAATCGTACATCCAAAAACTGCAGTTGAAACCGCAATGCCATGAACAGCTGCTGTCCTCTCATCCCAAACAAAAGGTCGCGTTGCGCAGAGATTTGTTCACAGACGCTGCACGGTCATGCCCATGACTTGGGCAAGTCTCAGGGACTGCCTCATACTCACATCCAGCATGCTCAGAGCTTTGCTGGATGTTCTACAGTTTCATTCCCATAACCTGTGCGACCTTCAATGACTGCCTCATACTCAGATCCAGCATGATTTCCTCGCTACCACCCGGAATAGCATAGGCCCTCACATCTCTATACAGGCGCTCAACCTTGCCACCCTGCCCCCCGCGCGAGTACGACAGACCACCAAAGATCTGCGAAGCCTCGCGCGCACAAAACTCAAAGGTAAGGGTAGACTGGGCCTTGAGACCAGCGATAGGCCCGCCGAGACGAAGCATAGCCTCGTGCTCACCCATCTTCTGGCATTGGAAAATCATACTCTCGAGCCAGTTGTAGGAAGCTTCGATCTGACGAGCCATGTGGGCGAGCTTCATGCGAATGACGGGATGCTCGATGAGTTTCTTGCCAAATGTGCGGCGCTTGTTGGCGTACTTTACAGATTCTTCGTAGCACACACGAGAGAAGCGCAGACACTGAATGATGATGCCGATCCGCTCGTGGTTGAAGTTGGTCATGATGACGCCGAAACCTTTGTCCTTCTTGCCCAGGAGGTTTTCCACGGGTACCTTGACGTCTTCAAAGGTGATGTAGGTCGTTCCGGAGGACCACACACCCTGGCAGTCCATGCGGCGGGTGCTGACACCGGGCCCACGCTCAATGAGTAGCAGACTTACGCCATTCATGCCATCGCCGCCAGTTCGCACGGCGGTGGTGAAATAGTCTGACCAAATACCGTTGGTAATCCACTTCTTCTCTCCGTTGACTATGAAGTGCTTGCCGTCCTCGCTTAGCTTGGCCTCGCATGTCAGGTTGGCGACATCACTGCCGGCGTCGGGTTCGGTGATGGCCAAGCAGATGCGCTTGTTACCGGCCAAAATGCCGGGCATGACGCGATCTTTGAGTGCCTGTGAGCCGAATTTCATGACAGGGGGACAGCCAATGCCAAAACCTCCAATCAGGTTCCAGACGAAGCCGCCCGAGCCGGCCCGGGATAGCTCATCCGTCAGAAGCATCTCGTGGAAAAGATCCCAGCTCTCGGCGGGAACACACTTGACGCCAGCGGGCACATACTCGGTGGGATAATGGACGCCCAAGAGACCAGCGAGATATCCGCGGCGGCCCATCTCCTTGTAGATTTCCTCGGGCACGCGCTTGGCCTCGTCCCACTCAGTAACGTTGGGTTCAATCTCATTCTCCATCCACTCGCGCACCTCGGCACGGAGAGCAGCGTGCGTCTCGTTGAAATAGGGCGAGTGATTGCCCTGATACCATGAGGGATCGGCAAATGGAATCATTGATCCAAATGGCTCAAGAGCCTCTTCTTGCTCATGGCTCGCGCCCGTTGGAGCCTTCTTCTTGGGGGGGGAGGCCGCAGCGAACTTGGATTCGGCTTTGGATTTGGCTTCGGCCTTGGGCTTCGTGTCCAGCGAGCCGACCTGCAGCTTGCCTTGATATTTTTTCAAGATACCCTCATTGTGATATTTCCAGAATATCTTGGAGGCGTCCTTGCCAGCAACACGGGCAAGGATCTTTTTGCCACCTTAAAGACACGGTCAAAGTCAGTATTCCAAAGCCGTGACGAGAGCAGAGCGCGACCAAATATTGGCAAAGGGGAGACATACCAGGGTGCTCTTCCTGGAAGTTTGTGATATCGTACACATCGCCATCGACGATGATGTACATGTCGTCGCCCTTGTTATGCGACGCGACGTCGCTTGTTGTGAATGTCTTTGACATGATGGCTAGCTGTACTGATGTTGTATCGGTGTTGATTTTGTTGATTTCGATACGTGGTGAGACTTGTAGGTACGAAGAGGTGACAATGGCAAGCGTGGAGTGAAGGAGAAGGAAGAAAAAGAGGCGATAGTCCAAGAGGCAAACTCAGGAGCTGATGGTTGACGAGGCGCAAATAGGCTTTGGCTTTGACATCTCGGCACAACACAGCAATCACATGTCTCCGGAGTCCAAACCCGTCAACGGCACTGAACACTCAAACACGGACCTAACAACCCCGGAGCGGGATATTGTGGGGGTGGCGGTGCTCTGCGCATGATCCGTCTTCCCATTGCCACCGTCATATCTAGGTAGTTTGTGGCGGTTTGTGGCCCAGCAATGGCATGTGAAGACGCTCGATTCATTAGGAGCTGCTGCATAACAAATTGCCCCGTAGCGACTTGTTGGCCTGGAGTCTGGACTCTGAGTCTGGAGAAGGGGCGCTGTGGGGCCGAGGCAATTGCAGTTTCCATCCTTCCAATCAGCCGATTTCCCCGCGACGCCAAGTTCTCGCGGCTTCATAGGTACCTGTGTAGACGGATGATCTCGTGACCCATCCCCACGCCTCGTGCCTCACGCTTCCGCTTCATGTTTTACGCTCGTCCACGTCCGGCAAGTATCCCGGGGTAAGCTGCGTAAGCGCCCTCTGTGCACAGCCTCTTGATCTTTACGGGCTGTCACTGATGATGGACCTCGGTTCACCATTGCTCTGGGGCATCGCGCGTTAGAGCCAAGCGGTAACCAACTACATGCGCCCATGCTGCATAGCAAGCGTACTCGTCGAAGTTCATGTCAAACAATTCATAAAAGAGAAGCAAAAACCATACCAGGTGCCCTAAACGCCTAAACAATGACATAAACGACTTCCACACATTTTACAAGTTCCGCCAACTCCCTGATAGCAAAGTGTCACCGCGCCATCCCAGATTCCCAATATACATGCATATGTACTCCCCCCGAGAAACCTCCAATTGCCACGACTTGGAAGTTTTCAAAAACCAAAGAAAGTCCTTCTCTTTTAAGCCGCTCCCCTAGGCTTTGCCTTTTGAGCAGCCTTTTCCTTCTTGTCCTGTTTCAGCTTCTTCTTCTTCTCCTCATTCTTCTCATCCAACTTGCGCTTATGCGCCGCCTTCTCAGCCTCTGTCTTGGGCAACGGTTTGAAGAAGCCCTCCAGCCGAGCCTGCTGCGAAGACTTGAGGTTCTTCTCCAGCCGGGCGGCGGCCCCGCGGACTCTGTCCTCGGAGAATCCCTTCTCCGTGACGAGGAACTGAACGAGACCCTCCATGTCGGGCTTTTCCCATTTGAAGTCGCAGACCGGGTCATCTGCCTTGCGGACATCTGGTTCGAAGAATAGGGCGCGCGCATCCTTGTAGGGCCAGTCTTCTGGGAGAGTATACTTCTTCTTCGAGTCCTGCTCGATCGCTTCGACCACCTTTTCGAGGGAGCCGTATTCGCGAATCAGCTTGAGCGCTGTCGTGGGCCCGACTTTGGGAACGGGGTCGAGGTAATCGCAGCCGAGGAGGATACATAAATCGACAAACTAGTGTAGCTCAAACCTCCATTAGTATACCGAGTTCTCGTTTTACACACCACATTCGTCGGCCGTTCTCACCTGTGGTCTCTCCATGTTCAAGCCCTCGAGAACCTTGTCAAGCCGAATCTCTTGAATGGGCTCTTTCCGCTGTTCGCTAAAAGTGAGATGTCGCAGCAGAATCGGCGTGTTGAAACACAGCGTGTCCATGTCCTCACTAGCTGCGGCATACACCTTCCCAGCCATGGCCAGTTCTGCACACTGCGCCTCCGCCTCGGTCGGCGCAACGATGTAAGGAACACCCATGAGTTTCAGCAGCCGCTGACACTCAGAATTGTGCTCGCGAGTAACCCGCACGGTTCGTCTCGAGAATTTTTCCACATCCTCAGCCGTACCTGTCTCCTTGGCTTCTTCCAATCCCTCGGTGGCCTCCTGCTTGCGCTGGAAGCGTTTCGCCAGCTCACCGGATTTGAGCTTTGGCGGAGCGCCGTCGAATACATACAGGGGTTTTATGCCATTGTCCACCATTCGTAGTGTGCGGTAGAACATACCCATCAGGTGGGAAGTTGTTTCTCCGCTGTCGTTCATCAGTTGCTGGCCATCGGAGCGTACGGCGATGAGGAAGCTGTATATGCTCATGGAAGCGTCCTGCGACAATGAATTACCGTCAGTGCATAATAAAAGCCAGGACACGGAAAGTGGCTAGTGCAGGTTAGACATACGATAGCAACTTTGCGACCAAAGTGGTTCCTGATTTCGCCCTCCTTGATCGCATCGGGGGCCTCGTCCTTGATGATCTGGAATAATTGTTTGATACCCATGATTGCGCTACGGAGCCAATGCTTATATTCTGTATAGAAGCTGAGTTCTGGCGGCAGTTGTAGCTGGTCGGGATTGAGAAAGTTCGTCTCTCTGGAGATTGGGTGGCTAAGAAGAGCGAAGATGCGCGAGTTCATGACGCGTCTGCAGGGCCGATCCAAGATGCCACCGTATGCCTGCCGTATGTACCGCACGGTGCACCAAAGCGCATAACCACAGGTACGTACTAAGGTACCTAGGTACCTAAGGTATGGAATTATCACCAATTACAACTTGTGCGCCTCCACGATAATGTTCTGTCTCCATGGCCAAGCATTTCTTCAATTTTAAGCACCATATGGTCCGGCTTTATTCTACCTCCCAAGTGTGCGAGAGCAACACACTACAAGTGCAGGGCCAATGCTCTCTGCCTCACCAGATGCGCAGCTCCCTCTTCTCCCTGGTGCACGCCTTTACTGACAGAACCGTCAAACGTACCTAGTTTTTATAGCTGTTCGGCACCCTCACCGGTTTGTCCACGATGCCCTTAAGTGTCAATCAGCACTTGTTAGGCAGTAGAAACGAGACAGTGTGTAGCGTCGGATCCGGACACCGTGCTGCTCTCAGAAAAACTACTTTTCTGGCTCAGATTGCGATAAAAGACACAAGCTCTGAGGGCTCTGAGGGCTCTGAATTGGAATCAGCCAGTTCTTTGTTGCACAAGATAGCTGAAGGCCAGCCGGTGTATTTCAGTCACTTCTGTGCCCTTTGCATCGTGCTTCTCCGGATCGTCGGACTCGAGCTCGTAGCTTGGCGAAGCTTGGCATACTGATCTTGAAGAGGCTTCTTTCTTGTGATTACTGTTGCTCCAAAGTGCAAGTATGGCCACTGCTATACGAAAAAGATCCATGAGGCCCCTGATGTACTGCGTGAAGCTAGGTATTATCGGGGCGCACTGAATAAGCCTGGCATTAGTTGGGGAGCAACTTCACGCAAGTTGCATCTAATTTCTATGAAGAGGAGACTCGTCGTTGCTGTTTGCTGTGATGGGATCTTCAGAGATAGAAAGGCGGCCCTTTCTCCGGCCATGTCATCTGGAAACCCACGCACCATCCATCTTCTCGGCTTACCTAACGGAGAGTTGGTTGCTTCCACGGAAACAAACACCAGAAGACAAGGAGACCAAGGGTCTTCCGCAAACGTCCTCAAACAATAATAGAATACGTGGAATTATATTAAGCTTGACTTGTTCACTGTGTTCAAAGCAGGTTCTTATCTTGGACAACAAGGCAAACAAACGAGCAAGGCGTACCGCATCACAAGTATCTTAAAAATAGGAACTCCAAGATGAGCGCCCAATCACACGACTGTAACCGCTCTACTTGGGCCATGCGTGGCGTCAACAGTGTCCGAGATGATGCTAGACTCGAGGTAATAATCTCGACTCCCACATCTCCAGGCACCAAAGGGTCTCCCACTCTTCGGGAGACAAGTACTCAGATATCATTCACAGCAGGTCAAGAGGACGATCCGAGATATCTTTGGACGTAGTATATGAGCCAGTTGGTTGCTACTCGTATCGGGAGAACACCTGCGTCGCGCCAAATCTCATCCTCTCTTTCCGGCTAGGTCGTCGTCGATTTGTTTTCGACCTGCGATTCCCCCAGCAACAAGTCCGCCGCGGAGCTTACAAGAGGCCAAACTTAGGAGGTTGGGAGACTCTGGGAGGAGAACAAGCTTCTTTGAAACTACAGGCAACAAGCGGATATTTCTGCCTCCCGACAACCGTACAGGATCCCCTCTGAGCTCAAAAGAAGGGACAGCAATACCCCCAAGGGTCGACGCGTCCTCTGAGAACGGAAAAAAGCCAAGGCAAACCATAGACGGGCCAAGAGATTGAAAGAGATAGACAAAATCTCAACGAAACAATACGACGATGCCGGGAAATAATAGCACGAAGAGACGCGACATTCGAGCAAAAAGAAGACGTGAAGCGGCAATTAAGATAAATTCATTTAGACGAGGAAGTCCGGAGATATTACGAAAATGGCCACAACGCTTCTAGAAGCTAGAGTTTCTAGGAAAGGCTTGAAGCACCGTAGCCCGAACACGTCGGGTCCGTATTCAGGTTCCGCTCAGCGCCGTAACGCTTCTTTCGTCGGCAACCTCTGTAGACTGTGAGAGAGGATAGACTGACATCGATCAAAGCCACAGAGACATCGCTTCCGACTAGGCATCGAACACACGTGAAGACTATGGAAGGCAACGAACGCCCGAACTGAACAGTGGCGTCCAGTTGGACCCATGACAAGTTGAAATCGACTGCTAAATAGGTACCTAATCGCAATGTGGGAGACAAGTAAAGCAACCTCCATGCGAAAGCGTTGGTCATGCATAACTCATGTATCTGTTGAAGAGGTCAACCCTTTTTTTGGAGGGCATTTCATCCTTCTCGTTTCTTCTATCTAGGTAGCCACTCCTTCTGCCTCAGAGAATAAACTCATCTTGTGAAACCCATGGAGCAGAGTGAGCTCCATAGCTTCTCTGCTGCGTGTCGGCATGTCTTCCGCCCGTAGATCAAAGTGATCATGAAGCACGACATGTCATCATGACATTGAGACCTTCGTCATACACTAGGGTGAGTATGTGCCGAAAGAAATGACAGAATTGTCGGCCGATCGGGAAGGGTACGAGAACCGAGGGGTAACCTTGGCCGCCTTGTATAGGGCGCCAACGCTGGGCTGGGTCCATGTTTCTAGGCACATGATAATACAGGTGGCAACTGACACACGCAGAGAGGACCCCATGACAACCTGTTTAGCTAACAAAGTACAGAATGGCTGGCTATACATACATAATGTGTTGCGACAGGACTTGCTTGGAAACCCCCAACAAGGCCACGGGAGCAATGCGCGGCGTCCACGAGTGTCCGAGGCGACACAAAACCCGAGGCATTAATCCTCACCTCCCATATGACCAAAAAGATGTCCCGCTCTTCGAGATACAGGCACCAAGTTATTACCCAACAGCAAGTCAAACTTCAAAGAGAACGAAAGCGAAACGCCGAAACATCGACACATCCTCAGAGAACGAAACGAGCCATGGGAGACGAACGCACGGAACAGCTCAAAAAGATGGAAAAGGAGCTGCGAGAATTCCGGGATCCAATACGCTCAAGCGCCGAAACATTGCGGCGAAAGAACGAGCTAAAACGGCAATTACAAGAGTCAAAAAGGGAAAGCTCCAAGGAGCTGTAGGACTTGGAGCACCGGGTTGAGGAAATGGGACCCAAGAAATAGCCCAAACACGTCGGGTCTGGCTCATCTCTCGAAGCCATAGAGGCATCGCTGCTGGCGGCATGGCAAGTTGAAACCGACTGCTCAACTACCATTCAGAACGTGGGGGATAAGTAAAGCACCCCCGCGTGGCGTGATAGACTTGGCCACGCACAGTTCAATTATCTTTCAAAGAGACCAAGCTGTTTTTGCGTTTTCAGTCCCTCCCTACTTCTGGTTCTTTTATTAGATAGCCACTCCTTGATTCTGGCGAATGAACACATTCCATGAAACCCTATGGAGCAGACTGAGTTCCGAAGCTTATCTGCTGCGTGTCGACATATTTTCTGCCCGTAGAGTAAAGAAGAATGGCGTGTCATGATGGCGTTGAGACCTTTATACTGGAAGCTGATGCCATCGGTAACCAAGAGAGGCCCTGCGCGGCTGCGCCATGGCATCCTGTGAAGCAACAAAAGTATGCCATCGTGATAAAGTGAGATAGCGTTGGTCACGCATAACCCATCTATCTATCGAAGAGGCCAACCTTTTTTTCTTTTCAGGCCCTTCCTCCTTCTGGTTCTTCATCTAGGTAGCCACTCCTTCTGTCCTAGGGAATGAACTCATCCTGTGAGACCCCATGGAGCAGAGTAAGCTCCACATCTTTCTCTGCTGTATATCATTGTATATTTGCTCATATTGCAAAAGTGATCATGAACTACATGAAGCAAGACGTCGGCATGGCGTTGACTCTTGAGAACTTCATAATATTACTGGAAGGTTATACAGGTAACAACTGGCAGACAGTGGTCTATACGCCATGACATCTTGTTCAGCGAGTAAAGTATGCTATCGTAATTCAAAGCGCTAGAGCGTGGCGTGTAAATAGCGTGCTTCGACAGGCATTGCTTGTGAATTCTCAACGAGGCTACGGGGGGAGCAATGCAAAGTGTCCACGAGAGTCCGAGTGCGACACCAAACCTGAGGCAATGACCTCGCCTTCCACACCACGAAAAAGGTTCCCCTCCCTTCGGTATACCGCAGGTCAAGAGGACGACAGCAAAACGCCGCATTGTCGACACGTTTTCGGACGACGGAAAAAAGCCATGGCAGACAAGATACTGGAAAAGGCCAAGAAGATTGACGGAGAGATGCGGGAAGCCATAGAAACATTACAGCGAACAGACGAAACATTGAGTCGAGACGACGTAACAGTCGAAGAAGTACAGGAAATAAGGCGGCAATTAGGAGAAACAGAGCGGATATTAAATGAGATGTTAGAACAAGGAGCCCGGAAAAGCGCCTAGGAGCTGGAAGACTTGAAGCATCCCGCTCGAGGCAAAGGGACTTCAGTAATACATATAGCTCGAACATGTCATGATCGAGTCCGGATTTAGGTCCCGCTCAGAGCCGTAAGTTCTTCGTTGTTGGTATCCTCTTGGAGCGCGGATAGGCTGACATCTTCTCAAACCCATAGAGACACCGCTGCCGACTATCGAACATGTGAGACTAGGGAAATCTCATAGAACAGAATGTCCGAACTGAACGATGGCGTTCAATGGCGCCGTGACAAGTTGAAATCGACTGCTTAACTATCCTTCGCAACGTGGGAGACAAAAGCAACCAACGTCCGTCCGATAGACTTCGTCACGCACAGCCCTTGTATTCGAACAAATGATCTATCTATTGAGCAAATTGGGGGGCAAAATGGAACTTTCGTTTTGACTAAAGAGCTAAGTTTCCCAAGTTGTGGGAACATGGGAATATTATGTACATAGGGTGCTGGTGCGGCCGTCACGTGATGCGGCTGCCACATGGCTTATTCCTCAATACTATCAGAGGTACCTAATGCAGCTGCAGCCAAAGAGGAAAGCCCTAAGCTTGGCAAATCAGAATTATTGCTATTAGGGTTCGGAAGGAACACACAACTGAGCGTTATACATACATAGTACCTATGTAAGTACCTTGCACATGCTATAATGCTTGCTGTCCACTCCGGTATGCATACCGCCAAAAAAAGATTGCCATCAAGAATAGAAGACCATGTGCGGATTATTGCGAAGCTTGAATCTGCGAACATCGTACTTCCCACTACTGCGCACACTCACTCACTCACTCACTCACTCACGTACGCAGTCACATTCACATTCACACACCCAAACATGTCTCAAAGGCCCTCCCCCAGCCCAAGCTCCAAGCCCCCCTCCAGAGACCCCATCTCCAGGAATAACATTCCCGAAAACGAAGCTCTAGAAGATAACAGAGCCCTCGGACCAGGTCCCCCACGGAGTAACAACACAGTTACTCATTCACAAACAGCACACCCCCTCCACCTCCACCTCATCTCGTGAGGAACGGCCTTTGAGTATACACTACACAGCACGGCACGACACGGCACGGTACAACACACAGTCTCTTGCGCGTGTTCGTGTCTGTGCATGTCTATGCCCGTGAAGTTTTTTTGATGTACCGCTCGGAATACAGAGTTCGTCAAGGATGAGTCTCGCCTTGCGCTCCACCTTGCTGTGCGGAAAAAAAATGGCTATGGACCAGAATTCGCTCGCCTTTCCAGAATAAAAAGGCTTCTCAAAAATAAAGAGGGCTTGAAACCAGAGTTATGGGACTGCCGATCTCGGAACATCAAGTGCGGTTATTCCATGTGCTGTCATCCAGAAAAAGTGCGTCCTGATAGGGAGGGTATCGTACATGGACGGTATAGGCGGCTGCGTTCTGTGTGCATATAAACCAGGCACCTCGCCATCCATCTGTCTAGTGTCTGTCAGTTTGTTGTTCCCAAATCAAGATATCACGCCCTCCTCCTCATACTCCTCCTCCTCTCCCTCATCATCATAGAACCCTTCCTGCTGCCCCAGCCCCGGCCCAGGCCCCCTACTATCCTCCATACTCCGAAGCGTCCTGTCAATCTCCATGATATCCAGCATCTCAACTTCCACATCTCTCGCCGCGGAATCAGTGCTCATATCTGCAGCCGCATTGATCGTGTCCATGAAATCAAAGCCCACTGCGCGTGGGCGCGACATGCCCTCCCACAGAGCCCCCTCATGGCCCTCCGCAACTGCCTCATCGTCACCATTTTCATCGTGTGCGTCCCCGCCCTCAAGGAACATTTTCCCGCGCAGCGTCCCTGGCTTAACAGTACTGAGGTTGAAACTGAAACTCGAAGCACGGTCCAAGTTCTTGCTACCATGTACGATAATCGCATCTGCTTTCTCTCCCTTCGTCTTGGAGAATAAGCGGCGCCGGGTCGCGAAACTCCCGAGGGTATTGGTGCCGCTGCTACTTCCCTGGCCGTCATCGAGATCCCGAACAATAACTAGTCGTGACTCACCCTGGATCAGGACATCAACCGGAAGTACGTAGCTCTCATTCTCATCAGCTGGTACGTCAGTGCCAATAGTGGCAAGTGGGGTGACTGGTAGAAGAGTAACGCTGCAGCACCGCTCGCCCAGGAGGCCTGCACTAGGATCAGGGAGCTTGATGATCCTGGTTGGTTGCGGCCCCGCGTTGAAGAGATTCGCTCCGCTGCCGCCAGGTCCTTTCCGGAGCTGCGAGTCCCAGAATTTGGAGATGGCTGGAATGACGCATACGTGTTCTGAGCCGCCGATCCAGAGCACGAGGCTCTCATCTTGGAGGGCTTTGCCGGCCTTTGGTATTTGGGATATGACCTTGAGGCCTCCCCGCACGGCGGATAAGCGGTCGAGAGTCGTCGCAGAGCTGAGCGATGCGGTTGCCTGTCGCCGCGTGTGAGGTGTCATGGGGGCAAATTCTCCGTTGCTGCTCTCCTTTGGCGGGGCAGCAATGGCGACGCTCCGAAGAGACCCTGTGCCTTCGACGTAGCCTGAGATACTAAACGTCGTGAACGACGACGACGCAGCATGGTTGACTCCGTTCTTGAGCTTGGTTGCCACGGGGGCGCCAGATGAAGAAGACGGGCTGACTCCATCAATGTCCCAAACACCCCACATGCCATCAGCCAGGAGAGCAAAGATGGCTCGACCGTGGCATATCCATGCGGCGTCCAAGATGGGTTTCCTGGTCGCGGTTGGGCGGGTAAAAGGCTGGTATAGAGACAGTAACCAAGAGCCTTGTAAGGGGAAAGGGCCCGTAGTCTCGATATCGGGTGGTAGTGAAGGCAATGCGTAATCGTATATCCTCACCGCATGGCGCGATGAGACTGTTAGAATTTGTGAGGCGTGATATGGGTTGAACGAGAGACTGCTCAGAGGATGGGGGAGATACTCGGTTTGGAATGGCTCGATGGGACGACTCGGATTCGCGCCTAGATCTAGCGGCACATCCCACAGCATAAGACTCCCGGATGCCTGCTGTGAGCATGCAGCGACGACTGCTCTTGGAAAAGTGCCTCTCAGGTCTTTGTCTCCAGGCGTGACTAGTGAAATAGCCAGCGCGTCACTGCAGCTTCTCTGGCCGTTGAGGAGGATGATGGACTCTCCCCAGGCGCCGGATCCTGCTCGACCGGCGACCAGTCCTGCTCTGAGCTCCTCTCTTGCTTTGCTCTCCGGGCTTGGAGGCGTCAATGGCACGGTTATGACGTATACATCGCTCGTGACGCACGAGACCGCAAGGACAATCTTTTCGGATAACAGCTGTCCTGCTGCGGACTGGCTGTCTTCAAGGCCGTTGGTGCCGGTAACTGAGAGAACTGCTACATGCAGGACTGCTGTACCAAGGGAGAGGTCTAGTGTCTGCACAATATCAGGATAAGGGCCCTGTTCGAATTCGTCTTCGAATTGTGGCGCGTCCACAAACGTTTGCGCCTGTTGAGCTTTCGCAGGTTGTTGTTGTTGTTCATCGTCGGAGTCGATCACCATGACGGTGTCGTCGGATGATCCATTCTGCTTGGTCTCGGTATTTTGCTTGCATTTCTGTGTCTTGAAATGTCTGCCACCTCTCCATACGATGGTTATGCCATTTTCGTGCCCGTAAACAAAAACCGTCGCTCCTTGTGGTGATTGGAGAGGATATGTCTGTACGTCGTTCACTCGTCGAGAAAGGTTGTAACTATGAGGGAAAGTATCAATCAGTCATGCTGGATACTCTTGGAGTAACGTAGCTCTTTGAACGTACGTGAACTGTGTAGTCTGCCCGACGCGGCGGATACGGGGACTAGTCGTTGAAGTCATGATGATGGGCTGTCCTGAGCTGGCACGCGGTTGTGGGAGATCGACCCGAGGCGATAGGCTTATATGCTTGCGATTCTAGGACAGTCACCCAGCTCGGAACCTTTCTTTTCCGCCAGTGTGAGTGTCGAGCTGAAGCAAAGCCATGAATCGTCCTGTGCCTGTCTGCGCGTCTTCTCACGCAATGTCGGGAGCTCGCATACACTTTGCGAACCAAGTCACGTGGCTCTAGTTTCCAACCCACCCTTAGGTGTTGTCGAAATTCGTCTCATCCTCACACCCCCCCGTGTACGGTGTAAGTCACGTGATGCTCATAGAATGCCATTTCGAATTGTCCCCAGCAACATGAAAAGTAATCGTCTTGTTCATCTGAGGTCTTGCCTCAGATTGGAGATGAAGCAAACCATGATTGTGACATCAAACCGCCAAACATGATTGTAGACCCGCCACGCCAGTCCCACCAGTTTCATCATCCCTTTCCACCCTCCAGTCACGAATAACTCAAAATGGTGAACATCTACCTCTCGATCCGACTACCATTGACATAGACCGGAATCGGATTAAACTGATACTTCCTCATCCTCCCAGTCCCCAGGCCCCTACACATCGGCAACCCAATCCTCCCCCTCCCATACGTGGTCCTGTTCGTATTCCCCATCCCAAGCCTCACATGTCCCGCCCCCCCCTCACCACACTTCTCCGTCAACAGCTCATGTACCACATCCATCGTCTCCCCTCTACAAATCTCGGGCCCTACTTCCGAACAGACGTATGCGGTCGTGGATCCCACAATAGCAACATAGGGGCTTCGGCTGGCGATTTTGTGGGTTTTGCAGTAGGTGGCTAGCATGCGAGTTCCTTTCGTGAAGTCCGTGGTGTTGATGCTGCTGCCGCCGCCCTCGCCCTTGAAGCACTGAACTAGGGAGATGGGACGATTTTCTACCAAGAGTCCTCCGAAAATGCTGGGGGGGAAGGTGGTGAGGGTGGGAGGAGAAGGGGCGTGAGTGTGGGCGTGGGCGTCGAGTAACGGGAATAGGAGTCCCAGGAGAGTGAAAAAGAAGGAGATGATTTGATGCATTTTTCCAGCCTTCTTTATCTGGGATGCGTTGAGGCGTCGTGTGATAGGGAGACTACGAGAAATAAAGCAAAAGAGAGACCAAAAGATTTCAGGAAGGATTGAGGAGAGGATGAGAAGAGGATGAGAAGAGGTGAAGGGACCTTTGAGGAAAAAAGCACGTCCTGGAGAAGCTTTGGGTTGAAACAAAGCCACGCGAAGTAAACCGCAGTAGCAAAAAGTCAAAATGAGGGTAAGGAAACACAAAGGCTCTACATCACATTAATTAATTAATTAAGGGCAGGGATAATTCCACCTACCGTTTTCGATAATTCCACCTACCATTTCAGATATTTCCACTGCCCT